>QMIH01002602.1:5410-17701 GCA_003987875.1 Clarias batrachus | reverse complement strand
TATGGCATACAGTACACCCTCTTTCTAATATAGACATGCATGTATTGTACAGAAAAAAAAAAAAAAAGCAAAGAGGAGCAAAATAATATTCATCTGAAGCAAGACAATTCATCAAACGCTGAAGTGGAAAAGGGCATCATGAAATATTAAAAGCTAATGTTTTGAATATAAAAAAAAATTACAGAACACTTTGATCTTTTCAAAGAATGGCTGGCGGCCATGGACATTGGGCTTTCACTAGAAAACCTTTTTTTTTCTTGTAAAGGCTAAGGGTCTGAGACGACTCATTTTTGAAGGGAAGTGTCGAATATTTATCTTTTTTTTTACATTTTTTGTTTAAAGAATTATATACTTGACCTGGAATTTGTGTTGAAATCACTAAAGAGTTGTTGCAACAAACACTAAATCGTTACACACATGTCGTGCATGAGGGATTCCTAGGCTTTGAAAAAAAAAAAAAAATTAATGCCTTTTTTTTTCCCCCCAGAAACCTCCTCTGTAGAGAAAATCGCTTTTGGAGAAAAACCTATTGCTGTTGCATATTCTTGTACAGTAGTGCTAACTGGTGTTTTTTTTTTAAAGCAGCAAAAGTATAAGGCGTCTGTTGTATTTATACAGTAGTTCCATTCCACTCATTTGTTCAGGCCAAAAGCATTCTACTATACTAACTATGGGCTGTACTTTTATTTAGAAGTACAATTAGTTAGTATTTGTATATTGTTTCCTTATARGCTGAGTTAGGCTGTGTTCTCTTCCCTGTGACCTTCGTGTTGCTACTGTATGTGAGCTTTGAATGTAAGTGAAGGATTAGGTCACAATAGATAATTGAAGTATTTGACTTTTATTGAACTTGAAGCTGAACTTAGGGTTTTAATGAAAATGTAACAACAAAAGCCATATTTCTAATCTTTTTATTATTCAGGCGCTGAAAATAATCACCAAAGCTTAACAGTAGCTGACAGTTGAAAATGCACATTTTGATGATCAGAAGTGGATGAGGAATAAATGGAGCCAAACATGGAATATCTATATAGAAGGTTATGCATTTAATGCCTTGAAGCCTGAAATGTTCTCTGGAAAAAAAGAAATAGGGAAATAGTTTAAGAAGTAATCTTGTACTCCAAAATTCAACCAAAATTCAATAGGATAGGTAGTCTGCATACAGTAGATTGTTAACTATGTGAAAACTCTGGTTTGGGAATAATAATTTCTCATGTAAAAAAAACATGGTTTTATGTTTCTTGAAAAAAATTGCTTTTGCATAACCTAGGTGTGTTTGTGATTATTGGTCCCACCAAGGGGGACCAAATGCAATCATAGCCTTGCTGGTTGAGTGTGTCCTCAACTTTGCAGCCCACAACATCAAACATGCTCATTCATAAGAACCACAAGGTCAGGAATCGTCTATTCACCCTCTTTACTTCTAACAAAAAGGCAGCCATTAGTACAAAAACTAAACTAAAATGTAAACTCATCAGACAAAAGGACAGTTTTCCACCGATCTAATGTCCATCCCTTATTTTCCTTGGCCTAAGTCTCTTCTGCTTGCTCTTCTTCTAATGGTAATTAGTAATGGTTTCTTTGCAGCAATTTGACCATGATTGCCTAAGTGACACTATCTACTAACAGTGAAAATGCAGTAAGTCTGCTGCTTGAACTCTGAGAAGCATTTACGTGGGCTCTACTATGAGCACCTGGAAATCGGTGGTTTCTGAGCCTGTACATTCTCAAACGTATTCCTTTCCTGAGAGCCAATTTCATATCATATCATTGTTTTTTGTGACTGCACTTGGGAATACATTCAAAGTTCTTGAGATATTTTAAGTTGACAGACCTTCATTATTTGAAATAATGGTGTCTCTATTGTAAAAAATAAAATAAAATAATAAAAGTGCCTTGAGAAGGCAAGAAATGTCAGAAATTAACCCTTGACAAGGCACAGTTAAAAATTGAAAAACCATTTCAAGTGACTACCTTAAGAATCTGATGAAAATGCCATGAGTGTGCCAAGCTGTCATCAAAGCTAAATGTAACTATTTGGAAAATAGAAAAAACTCTTTTTTTAGTTTGGATGTCTTCATTATTATTGGACACACTTTACACTGGCACTCTATATATACAATTTTATTTATTTATTTATCATTTATAAGCAGTATTCATTAGCAGTGGCTTTCAGAATACCTAATCCTTTTAGTCCTATGGTTTCGGGCTTTTGCATATGTGCGCGTACACTCATAGTATTCGTAAGAGGTATTTTCTCACCGAATCATGCTCTCTCTGTGGAAAATTCCATCATGACTTTGCATTATACTTCTAAAAGATAACAATATGAAGCTAAAAAATGTACATGTGCTATACGGCTACATTTTTCACCATCTTGTATAAAAAGCTATTGAACTTTCATTTTCATCTCCGACCTCACATATTTTGTATTTCTCTGATTTTGTCAAGTAATGTACGCGTCTTGTAAAAGCTCAGCTCTCCTCATTATCGCAGACACTTTCAGTAGAATTTTGAGTTGTACTGTATGTAGTATTAAAGTCTCTTGTGCTATTGATCAGCAGTCATGCAAATCACAAATTTCTCGCCCACATTTCCAGCTTAAAACTTCCATCTGTACAACACAAACCAGGGCTCATTAAACACCTCTTATCCCAAGTCACTCTTTAAAGCTGGGAGCTAAATTAAAAACTGTTTGCTGTGGCTTTGTAGTTAATCCTACAAAAATAAGGGATTGTGGACCAAGACTGCATTATTGATGGGGCTCGTGCACAGCAAAATGCGGAGTGTGTGAGATGCAGCTATATCAATCTGAATTTCTGTGAAATAAAAGTTCTCCCTAAGCTGCTGTTGAAAGTTATAAATGAAAGGTGTACCAAAGACCTTATAGTGAAGTCTGTCCACTCGGCTGCCTTTTGGCAGCTATTTCCAATTTCGTAAAAGCCAGGCGCGAGTCCCATAAAACCAAAGGATCGACAAGATGACCTTTCAGACATGGATTTTTTGAATCACTGATAAAATCTGATGAGAGTAGTGTAAATAATTTGTAGCTCAACTAACTTTATAGTAGTTCTTGCTAAGTTTTGACAACCCCAATTATTTAAGGCTGTTCCTATGGTAACTATGGTAAATAATTTATCAGACCAGAGACCAACCCGAAACTCCTCAGGTTGTGTCTTCCTGTCCCTACATGCACTACTGTAAGTGCACTACATAGAACAAAAACCTAATCTGTTCTACACCTTGGGCACAGTGCAGGTAGATATACACATTAAATTAGTGATTATTGTTTACAACGTTTTGGCATGCAGAGCAAAACAACAGAATAACCAGTAGAGCAGTTGCCTCCTTTCATAAACAGGCAGGCACTATCTTAATCATCATCTCTTCATTCATCTTCAAAAGGTTAATCAAGATTAAACACAGACAACAGCAATGGATATATATTAATGTCACAAGCAACTATTCACTCCTTAAAAATTATTGCTCTTTGTTCAGCAAAAAAATAAAATAAAATTCCCTCCCGCTGAAGTGTGTGTGTGTGTGTGTGTGTGTGTGTGTGTGTGTGTGTGTGTGGTCTCTTTTGCAAGTTGGCAAGAAGTTATCCGTTGATTTTCAGGATCAGGTATTCAACACGGGAACAACTGCAGTGGGCTCCAGGGCATCTCAGCCAGGATTCACAGACAGCACGGCCTTTTTAACATATTTGCCCCATTCAAATGTTTTACTATGGATAAGTCTCATCAACGCACTGTTTGAAATAAGTTGTAAATATAAAACGTTAGTGTTTATCATGAAATTTATGAGGAATGAAAGCATAAGTCCCGGTTTAACATGAACACCCCTCATAATTTCAATAGCTTTGATATAAACCTCATTACTGCACTCTTCAGCTTTGAAAGTAATTCCTGGTCCCAAGTCAAACCGATTTCCATTGTATTATTTTGTCTGTTGTAACAGACGAATGAAGGATGATCTCTCTCTCTCTCTCTCTCTCTCTCTCTCACTCTCTCTCTCTCTCTCTCTCTCTCTCTCTCTCACTCACTCACTCACTCACTCACTCACTTAATCATCGTCTATATGATTTATCCTGTAGAAAGTTTCTGGGGGGTATGGGGGGGGGGTTCTGGAGCCAATCCCAGTAGACCCAGGGCACAAGGTGGGGTACACCCTGGACAATGTGCCAATCTATCACAGAGCGCACATACACGCACACCATTCACACGCAGTGGTGGCTCAGAGGGCTAAGGCACTGAGTTACTGATCGGAAGATCGGCGGTTCAATTCCCAGCTCAGCCGGGTTGCCATTGTTGGGCCCTTGAGCAAGGCCCTTAACCCTAACTGCTCCAGGGGCGCTGTACCATGGCTGACCCTGCGCTCTGACCCCAGTTACACTGGGATATGCGAAGAAGGAATTTCACTGTGCTGTAATGTATATGTGACAAAATAAAGGCTTTACTTACTTACTTACGCTCATTCACACACTACCGGCAATTTGGGAACGCCAGCTAGCCTAATCTGCATATTTTAGGACTATGGGAGGAAACCAGAGTACCCAGACCAAGCACGGGGAGAACTCACGGACCCGACGCAGGAATCAAACTATGATTTTTTTTGGGGGGGAAGACCAACGTGCAGTATCAGTTGCTTTGGTGAGGCCTCATGTAGGTAGATGTTTAATATTTATGAAAGAAGTCTTCAGTGTTCACATGCCATTAGTGTTTTCCTCCATATTCCGAACAGATAGTAATTCAGTAATAGTAATTTGGTAAAGGCAAGCTTTTTTCTTTTTCTTTCTAGTAATTTCAAGAGGCAAAAGAGCAATACACTTGAGCACAAATCTGTTACTATACAATACAATTGCCAGGACTTTTATTGTCTTGTAACTTGTCACCCCATGGTGTGTTATTCCTGACGTCACAAAACCACCCATGATAGAATAAATGTTTATTCATTTATTTATTTATTTTTATTATGAAAAACAAGATACACTACTTCATACTGTCTTTATAACCTCTATGAGTAATTGCTATAACATGAGATGCTGTCAACACTAATCATCCAGTTATATTTGACACAAAACCTCAAACATTTTATGTTTTCATTTTTCACTTCAGATACTTTAGCTTGGCAGCATCTGTAAACATAAGGGCACGTTCTCCAAGTACACAACAAAGCGTTTCGGTAAGTCTCTCAGGATGAGCGCGTCTGCCAAATTGCATAAATGTAAATGCACATTTGATTGATTAAACTGAACATGCAACATGAAGAGCGTGATCACTCGCCGTCCCTTTTGTGGTTCAGCTGTTTAGCCCGCAAGCCCTCACGTCTGAATCAACCTTGTATGAGTTTCAAAGTTTCCACACACGTCTCGGATGTATTCAGGTGGCATAGCCAGCGGTTACTTCAGGGAGAGAACTGCCAATTAGTTATGTCGGTATAAATAAATGGCCTAGCACAATGAATATCAAATTAAAAATGCAAATGAATGCGCGTTTGTCTTGTGCATGTTAATAGAAATCTGTAACACTGAACAGTGTTCATAATAATCTGGAAATCTTTTGTGTGCATATATTGCAGCTTTCCTCCGAAAGGTCAGTATCCACTATTTCTTGTGTGCACCCATCAGCAATCATGCTTTATTCAGACCTTGTCTCAAGACATGTGTTGTGCTTCACCACGTATTGTGCGAATAACTGGAGTGTGTTAGACTGCGCTCACCGTTTGGTAATCTCATTCCATATCACCTCCCTTTCCATAATTGCATGGATGTTTACTTGCTCTGGTATTGTCACCCAAGGTGCCAGCGTGATAAAATGAGATCTCATCCTCCTCAAAATCCATAAATAGCGCAACTCTTGAGGGCGAGATCAGAAGGCAGGCTGTGCCGAGTGATATTTCTTTTTTTTCTTTTGTTTTTTTTTTTTTCCTCCTAGCCCTACAGCTGTCATGTTTAGTCTAGCTGGCTATGGTGATTAAAGGGCTGTCTAGTATTAATCTCTACAGCTGAAAATGGTAAAAAACAAATGAGTGTCTTAGCAGTTGTTTGTGTTAACTCGGTGTAATACCGGAGGTATTTTAAAGAGGGGAGAAAATATTTCATACAGGTTTGTCGCTAATGGTTTTCATTTAATGGAATCTTGACAACTGTGTTGCAAATGATTCATCAATTTTATAATGTCAATTCCTTCAAGAGTTGTGTTTTTATTATCAAAGCCTATATTGAAGTAATTAAATTGTGAACAAATTGGTTGGTAAAACATCACCTTGCCTTTTTAATTTTCATCTTCCCAGTTTGGGTAACCCTGTGTACCCACTGTAGCCTGAGAATCCTGTTCTTGTTTAGAGATGCTTTTCAACTCAACTTGGTTACCTGAACAACTGATCCCGCCCACTTGGTCTATGGGCTGCGGATCCTTCTGATTATCTTACCTTTTTCAAGGTAAGATTAGAAGCAAACTAGTTAACACAGAGAAAAAGCCTTGTGCATTCGGTTTGTATTTCATGTCAATAATTTATAAAAAGCCAAAAATACTGTTTTGATGTGTCCTTTAACCATGTTGCATTCTGAATGCTTGCAGTATGGCGATGCTTAATTGTGTAGACTACTTTTTTTAAAGAAATTGTTATTAATTGTAAGAAACTAACCAAGCTGCTGAATTAATAAGATTCTAACAATGCTGCCCACAATTTGTTTAACATCAAATCAATCTCTACTAGACTTGCACATTCACGTTAGCAACAGCACCAACTTTAGACGTGTCTAAAATATTGTTCATTATTAATTAATTCAGATGGGTGTCCAGAAAGATTTGTACACTGTAGGGAACATACTTAGTTCTTAAACTTGAGTACAAATTTGAAGTTATTCATTCTAATTGTGATGCCATACATTTTCAGGCAACTACTTTTACTTCAACGTTGTTTGTGTACTTCTGTCACGCCTGTATAGATTTTTACCACGTACTCTTTTATATTAACTAAATTAAAGGACTAAGAACTGCTGTAAAATGTAAATTATATATAAACATGGAAAAGAGCTGAATATTGAGAAATTTTAAAGTACACAGGGATTTTCAGTGGTGGCATTTGAGGGCACATTTTTCTCCAGAGCAACTTCTAATTATAAATCTGAGCAGTTGCATGCCTTGCTCAAATGCTCAACAGTGCTAGCTTGTGCTACTGGTGCTGGGGATTGAACCTGTGACCCTCTGATCATCTGTAGATCAGTACTCAGTAAGTCAGTAATGCCACTGAGCTAACCCTGAATTACATGTAGCATCTTGCCTCAAGCATAGTACAACACATAAGCTAATACTAGACTGAACAATGTGCTAAAATCTGTGATAACAGAAATCTGTGCTAACAATTATTAATAAACACTAAAGCAAAGTGCTAAACACACCACTTGCGTGCAATCAAAGACTAAATATTAACAAGGCTCTGACTGCTAGAGACAAAATACGAGGATAAGAATAGCAGCTAAACAAGTGCATGCGGGAGGCACAGTGCTGCATGGGGAAGGTGGCGATGAAAGCGCTAGAAACATATAGTGCCATTAATGAGCAGGAGAGTGAGGTGTTGGTTACCAATTTAGTTATGGTGTTTAGGAGAGGTAGGGGGGCTGGGTATGTGTTGCTAGACCAAGTTGAATTCTTTACATAGCCTTCCTCTCAGTACACCCAATCTGGCTTTCTTTAACACTGTTGCTCACTGGATGTTTGTTTTTTGTTTTCGCACCATTCTGAGTAGAACCTTGGAGCCTGTTGTACAGTACATGCAATTTCCAGAAGATCAGTAGTTACTGTTTCTCAAAGCAGCCAGTGTGGCACCAGTAGTCRTACCAAGACATCAGGCTCTCAATGTGATGGTTAAGGTGAGCTTTAATGGAAGCTCTTGACCAGTATGCGCATTGCACTGATTGCTAGATCTTTGGCTCATTTGGATAATTGCAGGAGAGCAGATGTTCCTATCAAACTTTTAATGACTCACATTTTATATCATAGTTGCTGTACTTGCAAAGGGTAATAAGGAAGCCTTATAGAATTTGCGTCTGAAGGTTAAATGACGGTGCCTTGCACCGCTTTCAGTGCAGTCAATGTTTCCAAGGATTTGTCAGCATTCTAATCTTTGAATTAGAGAAATCTGACTAGAGAAAAATCAGGTGATTAAAAAAAAAAAAAAAAAAAAAAATATATATATATATATATAATTTCCTCAGCTGTCCCACTATCCATCCTTTATTAATTACAGATACATAAACTGTGCTTTATAGGCACTGCTCATTACTATTCATGAACATTTTCCCATAAAACCCTTTTAGTTGTTATAAATATACTTTTTAATCTCTTGTCAACAACTCATACAGTATTTGCAAATATTAAAAGTGAACAAGGCAGCTCAAATTTAAAACTTTTTTTTAATAATAATTCCTTGATCCAATCTTTTTAACAGAATAATGAATACATGATGCAAGTGATCTTGTGGGTGGTAGATGATACTGAAGGATTTAATAGGAAATATTATAAGCAGTGAAGCTAATCTGTGAACATTGGATGAAATGTTCAGTTTAAAAAAATATTTTGGATGTAATGGGTTCTAACTTGGTGAAAGGGGCCTATTTTAAGAAAAACAGCTAATTTGCTTAATTGTTCCCGCTTATTAGGATGCTAGACGGAACATGGTTTTCTTGCTGTTTATCCCAGGTTTAAAGAGCAGATCTGTCCAAAGCAGGGCCATGCATCAACCTTTTGCTGACATGGCTGATGTGAGAGTTGTGTTCATGCAGGGCTCGTCGGAAAAAAAAAGTGAGGACTTTCCAGGTTTAAGGGTTTGATACCCCCCGCCCTCATATCTGTGTATGCAGTTTGCCTGTTCTCCCTATGCTTGGTGGGTTTCCTCCGGGTACTCGGGGTTTTCTCTTACAGTCAAAACATCTGCAGAGAAGGCTAACTGGCATTTCCAAATTGTCCATAGTCTCCAGGCTCCCCCGACCCTTAAAATTATTGAGAATGATGGAGCGCGAGAGTGTGTGTCTGTGATGTTAAATATGCATGCTGTACTTTTATATCAAGTGTTTTGTTTACATTCAATTTAATATGAAGCCTGTTTCTATGTACCAGGAAACGCTAGCAAAACATTGAGAAGGCTTTAAATGTTGTGCCACATGGACTTTGTTTGTCCCATGAGCTTCATATCTGAGCACAATCTATCTTTTTTTTTTCTTCCCCACTAGGTCTCAATTGTTATGCACACCTCTAGACTTAATCGGATGCAGGAGCAGACACTGTCTGCCTTAGGGGCAGGAACGAAAGGATAAAAAGGACACATGCTACTCTTGTTTATTTATATCCTAGAGGCCAAGGCACACCTTGAGGGCACTTAATGTAATTTTCCTACATGTAGGGCTGGCTATAAGAAACCGCATTGCTTTTTCTCTAAAGAAGGGAACCCACTGTGGCAATTTCATCATGCATCTCACAGTATTCTTCACTGGAAGAGCATCCTGGGGGGTGTTTCATAAGCATTTTTGCACACAGAGAGGAACGCCCACCTTAAAGGGCATTTCATAACTTTTTTAAAAATTATTTGAAGGGTAGCTGGTAAGATACAATTTATCCACTATATGGAGCATCCCAGGGGCAGTGTTTTGATAAGCCATACAGAAAATATACTAATAATATAGAATTATTCATATTCTCTTGGCATCTGTGTTTTTATCCATACAAGATGAGTTATGAGAATCTGCAAAACGAGGCATCTTTCAAATTAGCAAAATGGATCATAGTTTGTATAAGAACTGTGCAAATTCTCTGCGAAGTCACCCCCAGGTTTTCTAAACATCAGTTATGAAACTGTGTGGGAGATCTGGTCATCAACATTGTGGCATTACCTTACTCCACCTACCTCTGTAAATCCAAATAGGTGAAACGAATGGGGCCTGGCTGCTTGTTGGAACATCTACTTGCATCATTTACCACACGCTAGCTAACTTGGCTATCGATTAGCTAAGATTTTGATGTGACTAGCATTAATGTATATGCCAATGTTATTTTGCATTTGATTGAACTCAGTCATCCAAATCCCACATGTCATTCTGTGTCGGTTCTTACATTTTATGCGGTAAATTAAACTAGAATGATTCCAACCAGCTGGTAATCTAAATTGATGCATAGCAGACAGCTAGCAGTTTGACACCTTCAATTCAGCTGTGATTCATATTTGCCAAACCCCTAATTTTGCATAATCTTTGGGTTAACATAATTTTAAATCATGAGTTAAATAAAAATTCACCCCATGCACAGTTGCCCTGAAATGGGGAAATCTAGCTATGGAGACCAAAACCATATTTTATATCAGTCTGTAAACATGTTTATTTCTGTTATTAAGCAGAAAGGTTTAATACCCCAGGTGTAAACATTAAAGGAAATCCTGCAATTACTCTCAAAATGAGAGATCCTGCTATTTATTTTTATTTACGTTAATTAATGAAAAACAAATTATTGTACAAGGAGGGTGATACAATGACCTTGAAATGACTGGCTTAAATCTGGCCATGATGGGAAGAAAACATAACCAAGTAAATATTAGACAGTTTAAACAATTGTTCCTGAAGATTTAATATAGATTACACAATCTCTAATTACATTTCTGTATTCATTCGATTATTTGTTGACTCAACCGTAATATATATGCATCTCAATTTCTAGTTTTCATAACCTCTTGGCCTCCTTGATATGACTGAGTAAGTATTGAGCAGTAAGACTGGCCTGGCCAGCACTTGTCTAAGGCTGAGGTGTGAGACGGCGGTCTGCTAATCAATAGTTCAGAGAGATTACATCCCTATAAGTTGGCAATTAACCTTCGCTGCATGACAATGTAAATCGGCCAAGTGTTTAGACCTGGGCTTAACTAGTTCATCAAACTGTCAGAATAAAACAGTAAAATTCCCACTTAACTGGTCGCTTAAATTCAAAATTCTTTTTACATGCCATCAAAAAAAGCATCGGAATAGGGGTCGATAATGCAAAACCTGAGCATCTTTAAGTAAGAATCTATTAGCTAAAGGGATGAAGGTGTCTCAGTTGGGCAGGCTTGAATTGAAATTGATTTGTCAAGAACACCCAATTCTGCTGTTTTTTTAATTTTTAATTTTATTATTTTTTTAGTTTAATTAGAGCTACAGTTTAGCTGAGAGAGCCTGATAGGCCGATTGTAGACAATTCTGTGGTGTCTTTTGCACATTTGCTAACATTCGCAAAATTCTGATTACTTCATTAATATGTGCTTACCCAGATCTGTGTTAAAAGAATAACAAACCAAAAAAATTCAGAACATAACATGCTGCATTAGAGAGAGAGAGTGGGCAGTGTAAAGTTCAAAATTCTCAGCAACAATTAGTCCAAGTATTAGGATGTGTAAAAGGTTTTTGGCCCCAGACTTTTTCTCCACAGTAAAAGCATGATGGACTATATAATGTATGACTGTGGTCTAATTTACTCAGTGATAAGGTTTTAAAGAAGTTATTGGGTTTAGATTCAACTCCTACAAACACGCATAAGAGTCTTTCATGCCTAAAAGTAATATGGTTTAGAAGCAGTTTGAAAGTCCTATACAATCAGCTAGCTGTTTCCATAGTCACTATTTTGTGCAATATTTCTTTTTCTTTGATCATCTCGATCTCATCATGTCAGTGGACTGTTTAACAAATTCTGTTGAACACAAAATTTATGATTTCAGTTACGGTAAGCATGCATCAGAGAAAAACATTACATACAGTACAGGTTAGGGTGGATGTGATATTAGGTCCATCAATACCTCAACAAAAACACTGTTACGATTGAGCAATGCGTTACGGCACGAGATCTAATCTACAGTATGGTGTAATAACTATATTTTTATTATATATGCAGATAATTTTGCAAATATTTCAGATATTTGGCTTATAATGTTATCATAGGAAATCCTAGATACATTTTATTACAAAATGTATTTTCTTTAGTGGAGCAAAATTTTACCTACGGTGTGTAAATGGGATTTTAGGTTCACTTATTTTTCTGAACATTTTACACTGAGTTGGTCCTCCTTTTGTAATACTGTCAGGATAGAAAAGAATCACCCTTTTACAATTACATTTTGTTGCTTTGCAGCCTGAAATGAAGATGTTTTTTTTATCCACCTGTACTCAGTGCAACTTTTACATCCAAGTGAAAGATTATTCTTATAAAACATGTCAGAAAGAAATAATAATCACTGATATGGAAAATGAATTACCCCCCCCCCCTTAGAAAA
>QMIH01002601.1:40117-61254 GCA_003987875.1 Clarias batrachus | reverse complement strand
GTAGGCTCAGGAGCTTACCTCTTCCCATCTGCAGGCACTGTCCCTTGTAAGAATATAGCTGTGTCTGGTTTTAACCCTCCTTGAATTGTGCCCACATAGGGAAGTGCCTTATGACAGAACAAATAAGGACCACAATCAGGATACCATCATGGAAAACAAAAACARCTCTTCTAAGATGTAAAAGTTATAATCACGATTTACTTAAATTATTTAAAACATTTGTTTCGACATGTTGTGACTTCCCTGCGCCTGAAAATTACTGTTATACTTACAGGCTTAGTGATTGGATATGAAATCTCAAAAGGAGARGTTGTTGATCTGGAAGTTGAGGTCCAYGTGGTTGTGATTTTCTTCAGTTCTGTAGAAGATGGGGTTGTGCTCCAGCTCTGATAAATRATGAAGATATCAAGTGAGTTATTGAAATGCATAATGAAGAACAAGGAAATAATTTATTGTATGAATCTATAAATGAATTAATTTCTGAGTAACTCATATCAGTTTGCAGCTACAGCAACTTTATCAAAAGACTTGTAAACATACATCAATCAAACCCCAGACGAGAAGRGAAACATTTCCACGAATGTTAATATTGGAAACTTTCTCTAGGGGAAGGCGGTGTGGGAATGTACAGTGTTTTATGCCATTCACATAGACCTAGAGGAAAAAGATGAAGACAAGATGATTATAGATTTCAATCTTACTTTTTCCACATGGATGTTCTGTCAATTTTTGGGAAAAAAAGTACCTGGTAGCCCTCAGAATTGATGACTACTACAATTATGAAGGCTCCTCCTCTGGTGAAAGGGTTATGACATGCATTTTCAGGAGTCTCCCAGGTTCCATTTCTTTTGCTGTTCAGAGCAGTACAATCACCAATGCGAGGGTTGTAGTGGAAAGCAGTGTCATCATTTTCAGTTGGTCCAGTCTTGAAATTAATTTCAAAGCTGTGAAAAGAAGCAAAGCATTGCAAATATATTGGTGGAGTACATTTGAAAGAAATGAGAAAGAAAGAAAAACAGAAATCTTAGTATTCAACTTTTCTTGATTTATAATTTTGGGAATTGTCTTAAATGTTTTCTATATTTCTTCTTGAAAGTGATTGTTGAAATATACCTAGTTGCATCTACAGGAACAGTTCCTTGGAAAACTATAGCCATATCTGGTTTTACACTGCCTGSTATTTCACCAGTATATGGAACCACCTAGAAATAGAACAGACAATGTAGTCAATAAAGTACGAAAAATGTTATGTAAATTAGGCAAACATTCTATTTTCTCTATTGCCATACACCAAACCGATTGTCGTACGATTTTTTACTCACTGGCTTGCTGATTGGATCCCTAACTTCTAATGGGATAAAGTTTGTGCTTCCACTTCCCATCAGTAAAGTTCTCTTCTCTTTGATGGACACAAAAGGAATTGTCCATTTCTGGTGAGAAATTCAAAATTTCATGAAATATGCTTATACTTTTAATTAAACATGAATAGCAACATTTTTTTAATTACACCTTCAAAGCTGAACATGAGATTGTTTGGCATACCTGAATCAAGCCATACATGAAGAGGGAAACATCTCCTTTGAAATTTAATGTTGAAACTTTGTCTAGAGGAAAGCGGTGCTTGAATGTGCAATGCTTGGAACCATTCACGTAGACCTGCAGAAATTGATTGATTGTTCAACTGATTATCTTACGCAATTCACTGTTTTCTACAAAACTATTAGATATTAAATAATATTAAACATGCATAAATGAAGAAATAAAAACACATACRTCATAGGCATCAGGTTTGACAGCAATAAACATCTGGAAGGCTCCTCCCTTGGTGAAGGGTTTATCACATTCATTTTCCTGTTTCTCCCAGCTTCCATTTCTCTTGCTGTTCAGRGCAGTACAATCACCAAWGCGAGGGTTGTAGTGGAAAGCAATGTCATCACCCTCAGTTGGCCCAGTTTTGAAATTAATTTCAAAGCTGTGAACAGACAAACCATCACAAGTATACATGTCAAAGTCAAATCACTTCTTTTGAAATACAATTTCAATTCATCTCCTCATTTCCGATGTGCTGTTATTTTTGACTGAAGTCATTACATAGGTTCTTTCTGTTGTTTATTTAAGTAGGCTCAGGAGCTTACCTCTTCCCATCTGCAGGCACWGYCCCYTGTAAGAATATAGCTGTGTCTGGTTTTAACCCTCCTTGAATTGTGCCCACATAGGGAAGTGCCTTAAGACAGAACAAATAAGGACCACAATCAGGATGCCATCATGGAAAACAAAAACAACTCTTCTGAGATATAAACGACAGAACAAATGTTTATTACATCATGTAATGTAAGATAAACTCTTTTACTATGTAAAAAGTTTATTAACAATTTGCTAATAATTACAAGCAATTTCCTTAAATTGAAAAAAAGTGTTGTGGCTTTTCTATACATGTTAAATCCTGTTCTACTTACAGGCTTACTGATCGGATTTGAAATCTCAAAAGTAGAGGTTGTGGTCGGTGTGCTTTTGATTTTCTTCAGTTCTGTACAGGATGCGGTTGTGCTCCAGCTCTAAAAAATTATAAATATGTTAAGCAATATACTGAAATTCCTAGTGAACAACAATGAAATTATTAAGTGGATTAACCTATTTTTTTCTAGAAATGTATATCCATTAATTTAATCAGCTTGCAGCTACAGAAATTTCAAACCTTTTTTATAATAAATGTGTAAATACATACATCAATCAAACCCCAGGTGAGAAGGGAAATATGTCCATCAATGGCAATATTAGAAACTTTCTCTTGAGGAATGCGGTGCTTAAACGTGCAGTGTTTTATGCCGTTCACATAGACCTATAGTAAGAAAGCAAAAGAAGTTTTGATTATTGATTACAATCTTTATTTATTTACAATAATTGTCTAACAATTATTAGGACATGAAATCAGACCTCATAGCCCTCAGAATTGATGACTACAAGGATAATGAAGGCTCCCCCTCTGGTGAAAGGTTTATGACATGCATTTTCCTGTTTCTCCCAGCTTCCATTTCTTTTGCTGTTCATAGCAGTACAATTACCAATGCGAGGGTTGTAGTGAAAAGCAATGTCATCCTTTCCAGATGGCCCAGTCATGAAATTAATTGCAAACCTGTGAAAAGAGGCAAACCATTGAAAATATTTATTTTAATATATATATATTGAAAGAAAAAAAGGAACGCAGAATAATTTTAAGAATTTAATTGTCACTGATTTATAACTTTTGGAAATTGTCTTGAATGTGATTTACATTGTCCATTTAAATATTTTTGAATTGTACCTAGTTGCATCTGCATTAACAGTTCCTTGGAAAACTATAGCCATATCTTGTTTTATTCTTCCTGGTATTTCACCACCATATGGAATTGCCTTGAAAAGAATAACATTGTGCACAATTAATTATTCTTGATGTCATGAAAGAATTGTCCCATGATGTAAAAATAAAATGCAGATTTTGCACATTTGAAAGCATTCTGTGAGGACTCTTTCTTATAGGTTACTTTACTTACTGGGTTGGTGATCGGATATGAAATTTCCAATGGGATGAATGTCCAGCTTCCACATCCCATCAGTATCAATTTTCTTGGACTTGTCCATGTCTGGTGAGTAAATTAATACATCAAAAATCTTTTTTAAGGAATTAAAACCTGACACACACACACACAAAAAAATGTCCAACTCAATTAATTGGAAGTTTTTTACATACTTCAAATCCCAACCATTGTATTGAGACATCTCCTAATATTCCAAGTGTAGTAACACGGTCTAAAGGAATGCGGTGATTGAATGTGTACAGATTCACTCCATTCACATGGACCTGCGGACAAGTTACAAAATGTTTAGATTTTGCTTCAGTACTTTCTTCATTACTTTTTTAAAAAAATTATTTTAAGTGACCCACCTCATAGGAATTATTTTTGATGAGAAACAGTAATTTAAATGGTGTCCCTGGCGCAAAGGGCTTTTCAGGACCCAATTCTTCCTTCTGCCATTTCCCATTTAAAAAGATGTTCATGTATACATACTGTCCAATCCGGGGGTTGAAATGAAAAGCAACATCATCACTGTCTTTTACTCCTGTTTTGAAATTTATTTGAAACCTGCATAGGTAAAAACAAATTGCAAGTCATTTCAAATGTACTTTACACATCTGTTGCAGATACAGGCATATAATATAACCATAATGTTAAAAAGTAAAGATTACGAAATATATAATCGCATACTGTTTGGCTTTTAGGGGAACAACCCCTTCAAGATGCAGCCGCATTCCTGTTTTTATGCCTCCAGCTATTGGTCCCACATAGGGAATGCTCTTTTGCAGAAAAAAACATAAAACAAAAAATATATATAAATTCATACTTTTCCTGTATTTTGGACATATTGTGCAATTATCATTAAAATAATTATTCAGACATTTATTTATTTTCATATTCTGCTGTTTAACTCACGGGCTGGATGACTGGATTTGAAACCTCAGATGGGATGGTAAAGGTGCTTGTGATTGTTTGCCGTGAGTCCTTGTTAAAAAGGGGGTGGGGGTTGGGGGATGAATAGGTTAAGTGGTCTCATATGTTTTATTTTTATTTACTTTTTACTGATTCATTCTATGTTTTCTGTACCCGCCAGTATTTATTTATTTTTTTTCAATTTTTAATCTTCATAGGTGAAAGGAAAATTCCTATTTTTAGGTAATACACTTCATATTTTTATACAATACATTGTTAGTTACAAATGCTCGCAATTTACATTTTAACTGATTAAAGGAGGCAATAAAACATTTTTAATACTTGAGATGCAGTACAAGTTTTAACTAGCCTCAAGACATAGTCAGAATTTGCATACGATAGTTAAGAGTAAGCTGCCAAACAGGGTTGTGGGTAAATGATCACACCCAGTATTATTTAATATATTTACATATAGAACAAAGGTCATTATCACTAGTATACTTACTTCAAAACCCAACCAGATTATTGAAACATCTCCTACAATTCCAAGTGTAGTAACTCTTTCTAAAGCCATGCGGTGTTTGAATGTGTAGAGCTGCACTCCATTTACATGGACCTGTGGACAAGTTTTACATTTGCTTTCATATTTTACCTAAGTATTAGTAATATTTTATTAAAGTTTTGTTTAATAAAGATATGTGATGTATTTTAAGTAACCAACCTCATAGAAATCCCTATTGATGATAAACAGTAATTTAAATGGTGTCCCTGGCGCAAAGGGCTTTTCAGGACCCAATTCTTCCTTCTGCCATTTCCCATTTAAAAAGATGTTCATGTACACATACTGTCCAATCCGGGGGTTGAAATGAAAAGCAACATCATCACTGTCTTTTACTCCTGTTTTGAAATTTATTTGAAACCTGCATAGAAAAACCAAAAGTTAGTTACAATACCAAAATCAACAGAACTTATTTAAAGTAAATAAATTACATCTGCAGCAGCTGCAAATGTAATAATGTACTTAAAAAATGCATTCATGTATTATTTATCTGATTTACATGTGAGTCTTCTGTTTTTGCTATCCCTGACTAATTACACTATACATAAAAAACTTGTCAACAATTGCGAATTTAGTTCCCTTTTTGCTGCAATACTTAATCTCCACTCTTCTGTGAAGGTTTTTGACTAGGTTTTGGAGCATGACTGTGTAAATTTGTCAGTTTTGCTTTAAGAGCATTAGTAAGGTCAGACAGTAATATCAGGTTCAGGAGGCGTGGTACATGATAGGTATTGCAGTTTATACCACAATTGTCCCATGAAATTGAGGTCAAAGTCATGTACAGTTCCTCTCCCAAACCTTGGGAAACTATGACTACAGAGACCGCACTTACAGCACATAATTGTGGAACAGGTTTGGGGCCCCTAAAGAGAATTCTAAACAGCAAAAGCAGAAAAAGACATTGTAGACAATTGTGTGCTTCTGTCTTTGTGGCAAAAGTATGAGATAGACCCCAGTAGGCTATGATGGTCAGAATATCTACATACATTTGGTATTACAGTATACATCCAACACACTTTGATTCAAATTATACCTCCTAAGTACAATTCTTTATGCAGGTTTAAGCCAAAAATGGCCTCTTTCTGATATGACCCCCCAAAAAAGAGCATTAACAAATTTACTGTTTCAACAACTAAATATTAAAGTGAGGGACAAGCATATTATTACAACAATGTCTTTAAACTGCATGATTTAGAACAGTAGCAACCTTATTTAAAAATGGATCTGCTGTCACCTTATCCTTTTTTAGTTTCTCTTCATGTTGCTTTTCCAAGGCATAATCTTACTTGCAATTACAAAAGCATTGTGTTTTATACTCAATGTGTATTTAATACGACTCCCATCAAGAAATTAAATGATAGCATACTGTTTGGCATGATGAGGTACCAGTCCTACGACATGAAGTCTCATTCCTAGTTTTATTGGTAGTTGTCCGACATAAGGAATGGTCTGTAGCACAATGAATAAATTATAATTAAGACATAAGAATTATAAAATTAATAATTAGCATTAAAATGGAATTGTGGTATAATTATTTGTTTTTACTCACAGGCTGGATGACTGGGTTTAAAACCTCAGGTGGAATGGTCACTTGGGTGACAGATGTGCCCCCTGTTAATTTAATTTGAGATTCTTCCGTAAAGTGAAATGTTTTTTTCTCCTAGTGTATGGGGGGAAAAAAAACATGAAAATGAATATGGATGCTCTCAGGACCTAGGATTATAATTTAAAATTCCTCATTTTAAATTATAAGTAATTTTTCTTTGATTCCAAGATAGTTACAACTGACCACAATCGAAAATTACACATTACTAACTAAAACAAATGCCTTTATATGAATATGCAGGGCATAGAAATTAGAAATAGTGAAGAAAATAGAAATTACACATAGTGAAGAAAAGAAGATGGAAGCGATTAGGATTAGTTGTCACATAAATGAAAGTTCATGCTTCATATTTCTGTGGCTACTTTGAAATGAAAAATGAATAAAATAATGAATACAAAAATGTAACTGTCGCATGACTTGCCACTTTAAAGATACATTTACAAACTTAAACAAATAATGTATTATTGCTGACCAGTACTTACACAATGCCCCCTGTGAGGACTGTGTCCACGATGTGGGGAATGAGGACTGTGTCCACGATGTGGGGAATGAGGACTGTGTCCACGATCACCATGACCCCTCCCTCTCCCTCTTCCTCTGTCCCTACAACTCATGTTGGCAAGAAGCAGGACAAGAAGATGCACACAGCAGGCAAAGTCTGTCAGAACAGAATGAGTGTCTGTGGGGTTACACAGAGTTTTATACTGTATCACCGATGGGGTGGAACTCCTTTTTACCTCAGGTTAATCAGTGCGTTACTCCCTAAGGTGTTTAAGAAATATTATGAACTAGTTTAAACCCGTTAGCCCTTTGGCCGTGAAATGAATCTTCACTTAAGATTAATCTTCTCCAAAACACTGATGTATTGTACAGGGGAAAAAATATTAATATAATTTTATTAATATTTTTTACACAATGAATCAGTGCTATTTTATATGATGATGTGTATAAATGTATGTGTGAGTTTATGGTTTATATTAAATAATTTATACATTTAAGTTTTGATGGATAAAAGAGAAATTGGAAAGTTGGTACTGGTCTAGGAATCCCAATAAGGAGGGGGGATAAAAAAAAAATTGAAAGTCAAAGTATAAATGTAATAGGTCAGCCCGGGTGAAGGTAGATTGTAGGTATGCATGATAGCATCCAATCAAACACTTTTAGCCTGGTCAATTTTATACTTCACACAATCATGCCACAATTCACTCTTTAGTGGGGATGTGCACAGACATTTTTGGGGGCTAAAACCATCATCCAAAACCAAGTATCTAATTGTATTAATATCTCATATATCCACAAGTAATATCATAGAATGTCTACATTATAAAAATATAATAATAAACATTTCTTTTTTTGTACTTGATACAACTGTAGGGGATGGTAATTGTTCTTCAGGAGTGTAATGCCGCATCAGACCAAACACCAGTGGTGCTTTTCAAACCTATAAATGCAACATACTAAACAATATCATAGACATTTTACTTATGTTTAGCTATCATTATTCTTTTAGAAAAAAAGGTGATGTCCACATTAGCCTGTGATATAGCTTATTATATGTTAGCCAGCAAGTTAAGATAGCTTGTCTTGATTGCTTAATTTATAGCATCATCAGGTACATGACAAGCTGTGCATTGTTTAGAACTACATGTGGAGTTTTTTAAWCCAAAGTGACTCTCTTGGGTTATACATTCAGCATCAATCATTTCCACAGCTTAAAAATACACACCTATAACCCTCACGACCTGTCAATAGCAAGTGTGAAAGATATGGTGGCACATAATATGGGGCATCACCTTTCAACATGTTTTGGTCTTTATATTAATTAATGAAATCTTATATTTTTAAATCAGATGATATATAAAATTATGGCAGCATGTTGGCATGATGGTTAGCACTATGGCCTTGCACCTCCAAGGTTGAGGGTTCAATTCCTGCCATAGGTCTGAATGCATAGAGTTTGCATGTTCTCTCTGTGTTTGGTGGGTTTTCTCCAGGTACTCCAGATTCCTCTTATTGGTTTGATTCCTTCCATAATTCAAAGACATTTGGAGGATGCATAATGTTTTAAAATTGCCCCTTGTGTGTGAGAGTGTGTGCTTGTGTGCAATACAATGAATTGCAGGATAAGTGATATAGAGAATGAGAGAGATAGAGAGAGAGCGTTAGTAGTTACTCAACATGTAGTTGTACTGACACTATAATTTATGACTTCTTAACAATAAATGATCAGAAGTATCAGTAGTAGTTTACTATACAGTATGTGGTTTGTAAGACTAAGTATCAAAACTACCAGTTCTAAAAAAGCAGTTAAAAGCAAATGAGCTAAAAAAAAAAAAAAACATATGTAATTTCAAAGATGCTTTTATCTTTGTATGATCTGAATTAACCTAAGGTGGAGTATCAGTTTGCTATTCAAATGTTTCTTTCTCAGAGAAGTTTCCTTATGAGCCAGAGGCACAAAGCCAGTGGGGTAAATAGTACAAAAGACATACTTGTCACCTGGCTATCATAACATTTATGTATGAAAGGCATGCATGTCAAACCAGGACTTGTTATGAAATGTCTCATGAATGAAAGCATAAAATCAATTGACCTTTACAGAAGACATCAGGCACAGTATGGTTATAAGAATCTTAATCTCAGTAAAACATTTGGGTGGTGCAAACATTTTAAAGAAGGCAGTGAGTCCATGAATGACGATCCTGACATACAGTAGGTGGTTCAGAGCCCACTGCAGTAGTTCATGGGAACATTCAGTCAATGAAACATCTGATCCTTGAAAACGGACAGAAAACATGTCACCAACTTATCCAGTCACCAACTTGCAGAAGTTGATGCAATTTTGTGTGTGGTAGATGTACACTTAATCAAGTGCTGAACACCACTCTGTTAGGTGTTATTGCCATATATCACGTACAATACTGACCTTGCTTCAAGTCATTTACACATGTTTGGGCCATGAAAGGAGTTCCTGGGAGGCTAGGGTTTTAGACATGAAACAGGATGTCCCTTCATGGCTACATTGTACTGAGAAAACTTAGTGAAACACTAGGATTACCATGTTCATGTAGCAGGGGATTATATAGAGAAACACAGTTAATTTTCAACTCTCATAACTGTGTTCTAAACTCAGTACTATCAAAAGTTTTGGTTTCACTTAATTATTTAATTAATTGTTTTGAGAAATTATTTCATAAAGAGCAAAAAATTCCAAATCCAACCAACTATCTTAAAGATAAATTCTAACTTGTACATTTTGCTTTATTACAAGAAAAAAAATATCGGTTTCAAAAAACAAAACAACAACAAAACAACTCTATAAAATAATGCAAAATGTTGTCTATTAATTTTCTGAATCCAGTCATCAGTTCTATTCTTGTTCTAATATTGTGAGAAGTTAATCATTAGGTTATAATCAAGACAAATATATGTTATATGTGAAACCAACTGACTTGAGGCAACTAGAAAAAAAAAAAATAATAAACCCACAATTTATTGAAAGTTAATCAATGGAATTTTTTAAATACTGTATTCTGAAAAAAAAAAAAAACTAAATAACATCCTTCTAACAATTTGCACAATTACTTTTTAAAGTCAATCTTACTAGAAAAACTTGCCCTAATAAATTTAATAATTTTGCTGTGCAAATTTAATATGTTGTACTTTTAAAACGAATCAGACAACTAAAATACAAAACGATAAACCACAAACATTATCCACCAATATGACACAATCACAAAAAAGTCTTTAAAAACATCCTTATACAAGACAATGAACAGTTCTCTGCTTTTTAAAATGAGCGCCAATGTGTTCAAAATGTTGCTTGTTTGTGTGAAACTATATGAATAACACACTAAACAAGAAAATGAAACATTTTGCTCTAACTATTCAGTTTTTGCATGATTTTCAGTCAAATATGTGGGAAGTGGACTTTAACCTTTCAATGAATAAGGAAAAACTGTGTACAAGTACCCTGATGTACACTGAAATTTAATAGAGCACATGGTAGGTCATCTAGTCCAATCCCACAAAAAAAGTTATTGCGGGTTATGATAGAAAGGTGTCAGAACACAAACTGCATCACAGTTTGCAACATGTAGCTGTAGACTGGGCCCTGTCTATTGCCAAAAGCATCCACTAGAAAATCATAATTTGACAATGGATCAATGAAAGAACATGGCCGAGTCTGATGAATAACATTTTATATTACATCAAGAGGTAAACTGGTTTTGACTAAGCCAAACTGGGAATTATTATTAGTTTATTTATTTATTTATTTGTTTGTTTGTTTGTTATATATGTGTAGTACTGTCAGCTATAACAGTTATAATGCTTGCTAGAGAAATCATCCCAATCTAATAGTTAAAACTGTGATAGATACTTTAGTATATTCTGTTCATTTTTCAGTTTATTTACTCAAAAAAAGAGCCTTAACATTTTTACTTTTAAAACCTAACCAAACATCTTATTTATTTATTTATTTATTTATTTATGGCTTTTTTCATGGTCAGGGTTACTATACATCTACCACACTGGAAGAATACAGAGTAGAAGGGACAAACGCCACACAATTTGGCAAATCTTGTGAATAATTGGTAGGTACTATAAACATGAGTACAGGTCCTAAAAAGTTCACATGACCCCCCAACACATGTAGGTGTATTTAAGCTAAACTATAGAAAAATATGGCTATACACATGGAGTTGATGTTTAAGTAATCTTAAGTCTGTAGATTTTATTAAATGTCATTTACCTGTATGTACTGTATATCAAAGTTACATTTGCTTTGAAAAAAAATTCTTTAAGGAGTGTTACATATATTAAACAAGGATAGATCAAAGGTGTTGTTAAAGTCTAAAGCCAATAAAATTACTACAGTCACATGTAAAAGGGTGTTGTGATGCAACAAGGAAGATGAAAGGAAGATCAAAGCAGCACACTTAAATTTATCTGGCTGTATTTCATCTAATTTGCAATGTTAATTTGCATTTGATTTTTTTCTTTTGGTGAAAAATAAACTCATAGTGCAGATTGCATGTCGGCAGACTTTTAAATGGCAAATGTTTTCCTTTGTTAAACCACCTTAAAATAGATTAAAGTCTACTAGATTAAGGTGATGAAGTTCACTGTCAAGATGGCTAAGCCGTTTAATATTACACAAATAAACTATGTTCGATGCTATTCCACCATCTGAAAGCAGGGYCTTAAGCAGGTAAAAATGTAGCGTGGAACATTTGAAGATGCTTGGATATCATTTTAAAGTAGTCAAATTAAATAGTAGGCCACTTCATTAGTCCATTTGAAGACCACTGATTTACTAGATTTACTAAAGCTGCACAAATTTGCGTAAATTCCCTGGACCTCACACCTACTAGCAACCCTGCTGCTCCATTGTTCTCCTGCTTTTGTTGTGCAAACACACCCATTACCTGTGAGGCCTGGCACATCTTCATTTGTTAGCCTAAACCAAGGCAGACCAAACCTTTGTGTGTGACATGGAAACTTTCAGAAACTTACTAAAGCCTGCCTCTGTGCCAGTATTTCCTTGTGCTGCATGAATTAGCAACAAATTTCCTTAGCTAGAAGACTCAGAAACAATCTTTTGCCTGTCCACTCTGTACATGCCTTGTACAAAATGTAGGCATTCACCGCCGCCAGGGATAGCATATTGTAAAAACAACACTACTGGCCACCTGCGTGTTGCTGCTCTTATGGAATACATCCACGCCATTTGGTCCAACACGTCTACACCACACTGTAAAAGCAGAGAGAGAGAGAGAGAGAGAGAGAGAGAGTCATGAGTATATGTGCTTTTTTCTATAGGCCTGTATAGTTCACATCAGAAACATTGTAGCACTGGTGTAAAATTATACACTCATTCACATACCTTCATGTGGTTATAGTCTGTTATCGTGTTGGGTTTCCTCTTTCTGCCGTCACCGACCGTCATGTCTTGGAACTTGGAACACACAGTCTTGTTTTTTTTTAAGTGCATAAATTGTCAAGGAGATACTTCCACTTCTAAGCACTGAAGTGGAGAATACCTCTCGCTATGCAGTGTCTTTTGCAAGTTGAGGACGTTCACGCCGGACTTTATTCACCGTGCCCAGTAACGTTGTTTTTGCGCTGCAGCAGTCTGTGCGACAGTGAAGTAAAGAAATTGTCGGTCAAGACATTTCTCCCATCATCCAAAAATGGCTCCATCAGATTCATGACCACGTTCTCTGCCAGCCTGTCACCCTTCTGACAACTGGGGTCCTTTCCCAAGTAAGGAGATGCATTGCAGACATATTTGGTCTCCAAATCCGTGGCCATCCAGAACTTGCTCCCAAATTTGTCTGTCTTGGTTGCGATATACTGTGTGAATGGACAACGAACCTTGGTAGGGAACAGCTGTTGATCTATGGTCATGCATTCTCCTGGAGTGAAACTCTCAGCACAGTTCTTGTTGAAGCGTGTCCAGATGTCGGAGATTGCAGCAAATTTGTCTGTTTTCACTCGTTCTGCCCGCATGTCCTTGTCATCAAATTGAAAGTGTTGCGTAATTGAAATGAATCTATCTCGGGAACATGTCAATGGAACACTGCCAAAAGTGCCAATTGCCCTGTGATTGCATTTTGATGCATGAATCGGTAASTGTTCCTTGGTTAGAAGCGCARTCAGAGGGCAACTGGCACACAAAGAACAGAACTCTCTGGTTGTGGGGGATGTGAGGTGGGCAAATGAACTACAGTAAATCACTTGTTCAACAGATTTGATTCATTTGCCCCTGCCTTTCCATCCATACAGCCCTCACTCATGCAGTCCYCAATATCTGCTACAGGCACCCCTACCCCCACAGGAGAGATTCAGAAGGTCTTTCCTTCCTATCGCTGTCAGACTCTACAGTACAACAAAGTCCCTGCAGCTGACCCCACACACATAGACTAACAAACACACACATCCAATAACCATGGTAGTTTCTATGTACAGTTTTTGTTTTTGCTGCTTTTGAGAATCCAGCTGAAGAACTGTGAAAATCTCAGCAGGGGTGAATAACACCTCGGGACTTTCASCAGAAAATAAAAAACTCAGTAATTCTAGTGTTATATAGCTTCCTGTTTTTTGAATCATTATCGCGAAAGTTMCAAATTTTTATCAGCGTTTAAATTATGCTGCTTTTTTAATAATAATTTTTAATTAATAATAATAATTTTTTATGTTTTAATACCACTGCAATTTTTCCTTTTTTTTTTTTGAAGAACGCACAAGTTTCTTCAAGCGGAATCGATCTCTAAACAGAACTCTAACTCAGGTATGCTGTAAAGGCTAATATTTAAATCGTTCAGTGTGTGGAGTGCAGGATGTTTAGACATTATTCCTCTATCGTTAACGATAACCTTATTTGTGATAAGTTTGTATTAGTTAGCTCTCCAACTGACAAGATATTAACATTAGAGGAGCCCATCSAGACTTTAGAGAGGGTTAGAGAGCACAAGAGTAGCATTATTCCTGTTGTGGAAAGTTTGGGAGCAGAGAAACAGACTAATCCAACTGTCTAAGTCAGGGGTCTCAAACTCAGTTCCTGGAGGGCCTCAGCCCCACAGAGTTTTGTTCCCACCCTGCTCCAACATACATACTATGTAGTTTTCAAATAAGCCTTAATGACTTGTTTAGTTGKATCAGGTGTTTTTAATTATGGTTGGAACAAAACTCTGTGGGGCTGCGGTCCTCCAGGAATTGAGTTTGAGACCCCTGGTCTAAGTCGTCACTCAGGGTTTACCATATTGAGACTGTGTCTGTTCACAGAGCTAATCAAAAATTTAGAAAGACCCAGAAATTCTGTTTTAGTAATTTAATTAATATAGAGACCACAAAATTTAGAGCACACTGAGTACACAGCCAGAACCTCTGATCTGAAGCTATGACTATTAAATATTAGATCTCTCGCATTTAAAGCATTTATTGTTAATTAAAAAATCACAGATCAGGAGTTTGATATACTGTGTTTAACAGAAACCTCGATTAAACAGAATGAGTATGTAGCTTTACATGAAGCTAGTCCTCTTGGATACAGCTATATACACCAACCATGGCTAGTTGGTAGAGTAGTGGGCGTCACAGTTATTTACAATGATAATCTGATGATTGTACAAAAATATGGACACACATTTAATGCATTCCTGTAGTTCTCTATAGTAACATCACAAGTGTAGCTACATATATTAAGTCTGCTCAATCGATCCYGCTAATTATCATTTACAGACCCCCAGGRCTGTACTCTGAATTTCTCTGTGAATTTGCATATTTCCTCTCAAACCTGGTCATTTCTGTAGACAAAGAATTAATTGCTGGAGATTTTAATATTAATTTTAAGAATCCAAAAGACCCTCTGAGAATGGCATTTATGTCCATACTGAACTCAGTAAGAGTAAATCAGTGTGTRGTAATTGTAGGATTTCAGCTCTTGGTCAGAGGTGAATCGAATCTTTAATGAAAACTGACTGAAATTTATAACATTCACTTTATCTATCCATCCAGCGTTTAGCACGATTTAGTGTATCTTACCAATTCTGTTTATAATTCTGGGCAAATGTTTAGACTTTAAAATACTTGACCAAAACAAGAGTTCTTCATAAAGTACCTATTGGACTAATCTACAATACATGAAACTACGCTACTTAAACACATGCACACATATACACATAAACAGTATGGAGAGTGAATTATTCTAGTGCATATTACTAGATCTGAGAAAGTCACAATAGCAGATCATTGGGTTTAATCTTACTGTTTAGTTTTATATTGAGCATCAATTTTCAGTAAGGTATGAAGCTTTGTTTGTTTCCTTGCGTTACGTTTCATTCTCATCCGGTAGTTCGCCTCCAGCGAAGGGAATCACCGCGTGGCTGATTGGTTGGTGCGCTGTTGTTGTTGAGATGACATCTTTTGGGGAAGCCCTTCGGTTGCTTGATTACCAATGGCGATGCTCTGGAACTTTTGGAGTTCTGGCACTAAGTTTTGTTGAGAGTGCTTGGAGAGCGGATAAACCGGTTGCTTGGTTGCACTGTGTTCACTGGCGAAAAAATGGTGGTGAAGAGTGCCCGCAAGTGCAGAAGCACAAGCAGAAAAAAAGTGGCCAACTTGTAACCTTCGACATGACATTCCAATGTAAAGGGCCTGTTCGGACCTTGGAGAKTTTGTTCCAGGGTGTGTTTGTCATTTTCTATTGAAGGTTCCRTTGGATTCCCACAAGACTTTTCCTGAGTTTGAGTTTGGCCAATTCCAAAATCCCTTCCACTGACTTTCATGAGGTCTGGGCTGGCCCCAGGATTTCTTCCTATGATGTCTGGATGTTGTCGTGGGTTGTTGTCCATGCGATCCATCCCAGTGGCAGTTCCTCTGTTGGATGGGGGATGCATTCCACTCTTTGGGTGATAGCTTGGCATTTGTCTTGGTGTTGGGCGCCCTCCAAAGCCAGTCCTGACTCTGAGGGTTGGAGTCAAGAACTGCTGTGGTCCATTCCTGAAGCCATCTTCTTTTTGCTGTAGGCTCTCTGTGCCAAGTTTTGCTGAGTATTCATGGTTTGTGCACATGCAAGAATGCCGAGATAGTTGATGGAGGTTGGAGGATGGAGGTTTCTTAGGAAGAGATTTTTAAATTTCAGATCTTCTTTCATGTCTGTTTCATTGTGAGTGCCGAAGTATGCTCATCTGAGTCGGCAGTAGTAGGCTTGCGAAGGTTCATGACAACCTTGTTTTATTTCCATGGCAGCCACTAGTCCTTGTTCTGACTCAGGGTCAGCAAATTTTTTGATGAGGGCTTCCTGAAGCAGATGGTACTCAATCTTCGTGTGAGCAGGCTGGTGGTCTAGGAAGCTGCACACTTCAGGGCTGGATGTTGAGTCTACCTTGGTCAGTGATGTCTTGGCTACTGGGCACATGCGGCGTGAATTTGTCAATGTTTCTGATGAGCTTGTCGAGGTCTTTGAGGTTTTTTTGCCATGAGATGCTTTGTGGCTGGAGGAAGCATGTTCCCTGTGTTTTGCTGTGAGGTAGGGTTCTTTGAAGGGAGCTGGGGAGGCTTCTCCGCCCCATCACTTCTTCCACCATGTGTCAGTCCAAGAACAGGTGACCTGGTCCTGCTCAGCAAGGGTGAGATGGGTGCCCGTCGTTTCCTTGACAGATCATGGCACCATTCATAGACAGATCAGCATAGTCTGCCTTGCTTTGTTCCCTTTCCCATGTGGCCACTAAGAAAGCATGCTTTTTCCTGCAAAAGGCCACAATTCATCTTGCGCAGTGCCATGGAATCCCACAAGTACTATTTGAGAATTTAAGAATCTTAACTATATAAGATCAAAGATCAGTAAGATTTATTCTCAAGACAAAAGATCAATGAGGTCTGCTGGAAAATCCAGTCGTTGACTTAAATCTTTGCATGTGAATGAAGCACTAAGCGTGAGGGGAGATATTTTAGGTGAACATAAGCTCTTCCAGTGGTGGTTAAAAAATGCATTTATGACACAAACAATAAAAGGTGTCAGATTATATATTTGTCATATGCTGTGTTTATTTGATTAAACTCAAACCATTTTTTAAGTTCTTTAATAATCAGCGGTTTTTAAGTTCTTTAATAATCAACACATATTAAAAAAAATTATGTGTTGGCTTCCTGCCAATGGAAGCCGTAAAAAATAAAAGATTTGAAATGACAATTTTGTCAGATTTTTGTGTTCATTGGATTAAATTTTTTTTTAATTATTATTTAATATAATTTTATCATTTAATTAATTATCTTGTTATAATTTTTTTTTATAATTATATTCTTATAGTCCTTCAGAGTAAGCATTCGTGTCAGGAGACTCTTTTCACCTTTCATTCACAATAGGTGTGAAGTTATCAAACTGGGTACGCTGTTGGCAAATGCTTTAGGGTGTTTTTTTAGATGAATTAACAAGACAGAGCGGTTGTCCTTGCCAAAAAACCCTAGATTTAAAAAAAATGTTTAATGGTAGCAATTAAATCAGACTTCATAATTGTCGCTTAACGCTGTCTTCCTCGCGGCCTTTTCCTCTTCGGCGGCGAGGACGCGAAGGCGGGCTCGACGCGGGAACGAAGGATGCTGTGGGAGCTCGTGCAGCTCTTTCCCACGCTGTCCTCAGCGCGGAGATCAAAGGGCGGAAATCCAATGTCCTTTTTTAAGTCTCTGGGGCACGTTCCATTTCCCCACTCGAATGCCACTCTCAAACCATCGCGTTATGCTCTTCTCGGACCCCGGACTAACTCCGCGCCTTGCTTTTATAATGCAGAGCAAGCCCGGGATCCTATTAACATTAATCAATGGCAGCCGGCCTGCATAGGCGGCCCCGTCCCTTTGCACACCTGCAGAAGGGGTGCCGCCTACTTAGGGAGCCTACGAAGTGAGCGAGGGGCGATAATAGATTTGGGCGCACACCCATCACAGGCGCACGCCATGACAATCACCATAAACATTTACAAATTGCAATTCCAACAAAGTTTTGAGGGCAGTACTCATTAAGTATGTCATTTAACTTTATACATTATCATTATGATGTCATGGTACACCAGATCACACCCACGTCTCGAGCTAAGCCATGCTCACCTGCACCTCCAAACCACACTCCACTCTACACTTTCTAACACCTGTCCTCTATCTCAGCTCATCACCTCCGCCTACACTATATAGCAAAATGTCTTTTCATGTCAGTTGACTTACCAAGACTTTTCCGTGAAAAATGACAGGCTCGATATACCAGTATAACCTAAATCCTTCACATGGGCTTTGGTCTTACTTGAAGGCCAGGTGCTTTAACACCTTTAATAGATCATGAACATAATGTCCAATCACTAATTCTGCTAGGCTAAATCCTAAAGACTAGGAACTTTCAAGTCGTTGACCTGTTCACAGTTGGAAATTTGCTTAAACAAGCTGCAACCCATTCTCACTATCTCAATATCATCTACTCAGATGGTATATACAGTAATAACCAGATCTAAACCTCCCACTGTTGGTATTCTTCTTTACCTCAGGGATGTTCCTCTCCCTACATACTCTACAACATAAATTAAGAAAGCTAACTAGTACTTATAAAACTTATAAAACATTCCAGTGTCCTCATATTCATATTTTCAAGTTGACAAAATAAAATAAAAAAATCAGTCATTGTTATTGTCACCATGGAATATGCTTGTGCTGTTATGAATATAAAATAAATAAATAAATAAATAAATAAATAAATAATGCAAATGGATGGATTGGATAGGATAGTCTGGTCATACAGTACATCCAGGTAGTCATTTGACTTCATTGTATTGCCCCATAATGTTGCTGACCCTAGACCTGACCAACTGAGCAATCCTAGATCACACCACAGTCTACAAAGGCTTGGGCATTGTGTGTTGTTTCCCTTCTTACCCTGATGTTCAATGGAAAAGAGTTGCAGCCATTTTTTTGCATGCAGTTACATGCAGTGTCCACAAGATGACAGCAGATTGTTTAACCATGTTTCCCTGTACAAGCTTTCTCAAACAAAATAGAACACATCCAACATAGCAGCTAAGATACTATACACTATCTAGACATTATATTTAAAATACAAGTAAGCAGATTGCAGATTTGGCAAAAGTATGCTCAATATTCAATACTCAAGTAAGTGAGCGCCCGAATCTATTATCGCCCCTCGCTCACATCGTAGGCTCCCTAGGTAGGCGGCACCCCTTCTGCATGTGTGCAAAGGGACGGGGCCGCCTATGCGGGCCGGCTGGCAGTGATTTAACGTTAATAGGATCTCGGGCTTGCTCCGCATTATAAAAGCAAGGCGCGGAGTTTAGTCCGGGGTCCGAGAAGAGCATAACACGGTGGAGCTCGAGAGTGGCATGGGAGTGGGGAAATGCAATGTGCCCCAGAGTCTTAAAAGGACATTGGATTTCCGCCCTTTGATCTCCGCGCTAGAGCTGCACGAGCTCCCACAGCATCCTTCGTTCCCGCGTCGAGCCCGCCTTCGCGTCCTCGCCGCCGAAGAGGAAAAGGCCGCGAGGAGGACAGCGTTAAGGTCGCCGATCCCAGCCGGGAAAGCCGCCCAGCCGATGGACGTCCTAGCGAGACTCCCGCCTGAGGAGGGGCCAGGCCGGCCATCGAGAGGGAGCGTGCAGGAGCGCTGCCTCGCGTGCTCCGTTCTGTCACTCCGCCCACCGCCGCCAGCCGCGTGCCCGCATGGCAGCTGGGCACTGCCTTGGACCATGCACATGCACACTTCATTCCTTCCCTTTCTTTCCGTCCTCCCTCCTTTTACCCTTTCCTTCCCTTATTTATTCCTAATAAATTACCCTTTTCCTCTAAGATCTCGCCTCGTGTCTGTGTTTCATGGTGCCGCCCGTGCAACAATGGGTCGAACCCGTTATAAGAGGTAATAAGTTTTGACATTAATTAAACTAATGGAGAGCAGCATTGTTATGATCTTTATTTAATTTTAAGGTAAGCACACCCACACCACACCATGTTCCCTCTGATCCTCCAGCGCTGTGTAATGCACTCCAGCACTGGCTGGTTCCACCATCGCTCAGAGATCGAGGAAGACATGATCTAGATTCTTTTCTGATCTGGCACCTACTGTAGGTGGTGGAAAAAACGTTTTCTCTAAAAAAAACACCTTTCCAACAGTGACTGACAGTACTTAGTTAGTAGCCTAGTAACCCAGTGTAAAGGTCTATTCAATGACGGAAACTTGAGCATTTGTTAATTGCTCTGAATAATAGCATCTGCCCAACACCTAAATGTACAGTAAATGTAAATGTAGAGTAGTTTCAAGATACAGTAGATAAATATGCTTCACCTTAGGTAAGCTCACTCACTCATCATCTATAATGCTTTATCCTATATAGAGAGTCACAGGGGGCCTGGAGCCTATCCCAAGAGACTTGGTGGGGTATAACCCTGGACTGGGTGCCAATTCATTGCAGGGCACACACGCATACACACACAATGGGAACACCAGTTAGCTTAATCTGCAAGTCTTTGGACAGTGAGAGGAAACTGGAGTACCTGGAGGAAATCCACCAAGCACAGAGCGAACATGAAAACTCCATGCATGGGTTCATGGCAGGAATTGAACCCGGACCCTGGAGGTGCAAGGCAACAGTGCTAATTTCTAAGCCACCATGTTGCCACCTTAAGTAAGCAGATTTTGTATTTTCTTTTCTTTTTTTCTTTAGTGGCAACCTCTGACACAAAAAGAACACCAATAAATATACATGGCCACAGGTGGAAAGCATTACAAAGTTAGTTGCTTGTTTAACCCATCCCACTCTGTGTGCAGGTGGTGCTCGACCACACCCAAATGACAAACAGGAAGCTGAATAACAAAGGGTGGGGATTCTACGTAATAGGTGAAGTTTATCTTTGTGATAACATAATCTTATTTTACAAGATTAGCACTCAAACCGAAAAGTGCATGCTTTCTACTATGTGGGTCATTTGACACTTATTTTATATATATATATATATA
>QMIH01002600.1:33891-56391 GCA_003987875.1 Clarias batrachus | reverse complement strand
AAATTGGAAACATCATTACTTAAAAAATGTATGTAACTGATTACCTAAAATTTTTTGAGTTTTGCCAACTAATTTGGGTTTACAGTTTATACTGTATTATAATTGTACATATATTGTAATATAGTAAATATTCTTACTATAAGAATGTGATTTATTTTACATGTTGTGGAGAGAACATGTGTGGTATATGTACTGTAATGTAATAATAGATTTGCCTTTATTATGCATATAAAATAGCATCATTTTAGATTAGATTGGATGAAATTAGACTTTATTGTCATTGTGCAAAGTACAGTACAGTACAGTACATGTCCAGAGCCAATGGAATGCAGTTACCTGTGTTAGAGAATTAACATTTTCTAGTGAGCACTATTTAATTGTTAAATGATTGAAGATGGGCATCAACATGGGCTCTCTCTCTCTCTCTCTCTCTCTCTCTCTCTCTCTCTCTCTCTCTCACTCTCTCACACACACACACACACATACCTGTACCTGCTTTTATGAAGTCTATTTGGAAAATAATTAAAGACACGACTCACTTTGCAGGTGAACATCCTGAATCAGATGGAGGACGAGGAGGAGAGCGAGCGCGGCCATTTCACACTCACTGGATGGAGCTGAAGCGCCGAGATTCTTGTCTTTATATCTAATAAAGCATCGTTTTAGACCAGAATAAAAACCCACATCTGACATCTCCACAGTATCTCCGTACATACATACATAGCTGAAGTAAAGCTACATTAGCATGTGTATGAATATATACTACTTTTAATGTTTATATGTGAATACATACCTGTAGAAAGAGTGAATTATGAGAACACACGGTGTCACTGCACTCGCATTCAGACTGAGACTCAGACGAGACAGAACACTTTCTCACGTCGGCTCACAGGAAAACCACAAATTATTATACAAACACACTGTTCAATTCAGTTCAGTTTTATTTTTAATTTACGACAGGGTCACAGAGCCGTGAGAACTAAAGGTGTTTGTGTTTGTTATACTGTAGATCATTACAGCGCACTCAGGTGATGAAGCGATTTATTGTCGCTTTGAGCAGGAATAATTATATTTCGCCACTCTGTAAACATGACTCATGTAGTGACAGAGCAAACGTAGCAGAACACAAATAATAAAAGGCAAAAAAAAACATAGATGTGGTTTAGATAAATATTTATATATTTATATTTATATTATTATTATTATTATTATTATTATTGTTATTATTTGAGGTTGAAGTCCACGTCCATGTCTGTGTGTCTCTCTGTACAGCAGAACTCTCTGTCTCACTTATTAATAGACAGAAATCACATTCTGTAAGGTTGAGTATCTGACGCCTTGTTTACACTCAGTTGTACTTCTTTGGTGCTCAGACAAATACACTCGCTGTTCGGTAATCGGAGAGAGAATCACAGATGAGAAATGGAAAAAGTCGATCAGATAAAGATGAAGTTTTGTCTTAAAACCACTCCAGCGTTGTATATAAAATTCACTTCTACCACTTCAGCGCTGTTATTTCAGCCAAAGTGAAAATATGAACTAATCCCAGTCAAAATATTCACTTGATCTTTTCTCATTAATATCTATTGCTGCAGGTGTTTGTTTACATTGAGACAGTAGCACATTAGTAGATTATTTTAAAGTAGATTATTAAATCCCACACATAACTGGTCATAATTCACATTTCACATAAATATCTTATATTATATAATATTGAAATATCTAAGTACTGCAAAAGTTTCAGTAAATTTTTTCCGAATAGTTTTGTGTGATGGTTTGAGAAAATGGTGTGACAGTCAGACAGACGGAAGATTTTTCTGAGACTGGTTTCTGGTCCTCTAATGTACGAAACATAAAGATATCATTGAAAGAGCGAGTTCTGACCCAATGTACAGGCAAAACCTTTCTTTTATTTCTATAGACACTGAATTGAAATACAGGTACAGTTTGAAGTGACTACATACTGACAGCTAGTGGTAACAAAAGCAATGTTCGTAGCCCAATTATGTCTTCGGTGACAATCTTTTTGCAGAGGTTTTCGGGAACTCGGTATTTACAGAACATTACACCTCATACAGAATTGTATGAGCTCCAACAGCAGGAGGATCCACTACTGTCAGCCAAAAACAAGAATCTGACAGATGAAGATCTGAAGAAAAAAACCTAGTCTTTTTCTACTCTGCAATTTCTAAAATACTTGACTAGCTCATCTAGTGCCAACAACCGTGCCGTGATTAAAACCACTGTGATCTTAGATGTCCTACATTCTAACGCTTGATATGTACGTTAACTGATTTTGTAGATTTGTAAAGAAAAATTCTTGTAATTCAGCTCTAAACTAATAAACCATTATTTATTTTTTTTTTTTGAAGAAAATGAGTGGTGCTTTCTGTGGCAAAACTTTAGCGTGATGCTAGAATATGCTAAGCACTCCAGCATCATGTTAGCAGCATTCTAATGATAGCTATGTAGCTAGCAACATGCTAATATAGTTAGTATAATGCTAGAAGCATGCTAATATAGTTCGCATAAAGCTAGCAACATGCTAATCAGCGAAAAGTCATGCTAACAACAGGCTAAGCACTCTAGCATCATGCTAGCGACATGCTAAACATATTATTCATGAAATGTTAATATGGTTAGCATAATGCTAGCGGCATGCTAATATTGTTAGCATCATGCGGGCAACATGCTAATATAATTAGCATAATGCTAGCTATGATGGCGAGCTATGTTTTCCTGTTCTTCGCCATTTCCATAAGGTCCGGCACAAGGATTTGACACGTAAAAACCACAAAACCTGTAGTGTATCAGTTTAATCTTCGTTTGTCTGGATACAAGACACTCAACAAATTAAACCTAAGAACTATTTACACCTTTTCAAGCTTCAAATTAAATATGGTTTCAAAGAAGGGTCAAAAGACTGTCTAACACCGAGTCCTTCCTTCTTCTAATAAATCAAACACTAAACGGTGGCTACCGTAAACATATGAAATTGACCTATGACCTTTAAGTAAGCCAATAGTCACAAATATGTCACAAAAAAGGTTACATTTACATCTACGTAATAATGAAGTTAAATACTATAGAGATTTATTAAAAATGTACTTTATGGCTCTAACACTAGCGACATGCTAATCGTGTTAGCAACATACTAATCATGTTAGCAACATGATGTTGCAAGGGGGTGTGGCTTATGAGCATCATGATAAATGCGAAAGACTGATTGGTTGCCTGTGTAAAATGAGCCCACCCCCGTGTCTCTACGACAGTGGGATCCACAGTTATATTCAGTTTCAAAGTTCCTATGGAGGTTACTATTGTATGTTAACTGCCCCCTGCTGGGGCCTCTTTCATGGGTCAATGACAAATGGAAAGTGATTAGTCGTGCACCAAATTATAAGACAATGGGGCAAATTTGGGCACCTGTTATGCCCAGGGAGTAAAACTAATACCCTGCGGGGGCAATTTACTGCCAGACCCCTCAGAAAAGTCTTATCACCCCAGTCCCAAATAAGCTGCACGATTTGACACCTCTTTTATGGGTGTATGACAAATGATACAGTACTAGTTACATTCCAAATTCCCCATTATAATTCACTGGGGCAAATTTGGGAGCCTCTTGCCCCGCCGGGGGTAAAACCTGTACCCTCTTGCAGGGTACGTCCGACACAGCTTGCAAGGCTCATCAAATGTGGTAAACTTGAGATTTCTATTAAATTCTCGCTCTGCACTAGAATTCGTCATAGTTGGTTTCAATGTTAAGTCTATGGGAATTTTATGTATCGACAAACGATACTGTAGTAGTTATGCGCCAAAACCTGCATTATATGTCAATGGGCAAATTTGGGCACCTTTTCTGCCCCAGGGGCCAAAACTTATACTCTCATGAGGGGTATGGTCTGACGCAGCTTGCGAGCCTCTTCACAATGTGGTGAAATCTGTTGGTCTCTATGTTAAGTCTATGGGATTTATTCCCCTTTATATGTCAATGGGGCAAATTTGGAGACCACTTGTGCCCCGGGGGTAAAACTTATACCCTTGTGCGGGGTATGGCCTGACACAGGCTACAAACCTCTTCAAATGTGGTAAATTTGACCTTTCTACATAATTCCCTGTTTGCACTACAATCCGTCAAAGTTGGTCTCAATGTTAAGTCTATGGGACTTTTTTTCTGCATCACTTACATTTGTATTTGTGAATTATGTTGGAAAAATATAATTTATTCAACTGTTATGTATTTGCCTACACATTTGAGACATTTATATATGTATAATTAGATGCAGTACTGTATGTGAAATGAATTAAATGCAGATATTTAATGAAAGTCAAGACCATACATACAAAATAGTAGTTTAATTAAAGGTTTAATTAATGCATCCTCCATTCTGATTGGTCAGTAGTCGAGCGAATGTCACTGAACTCATGCGAATGTAATTTCTGTTTTTTTTTTCTATTCATCTGTTTCCTCCAGTCCATCGATAAAGTGCGAACTGAAAATGTGCAACATCTTGCCGAGAGTTACCCGAGACTTCTGTCATGTTCTATAAAGAACACAAACCCTTTTATTCTCACGGCTCTGCCAACCTGTTGAGGGTGACGGTGGTGACGTTTCACTGAAGTGAAATGAAATGTGTTTTTATGGTGATCTGTGGTTTTCCTGTGAGCTGGTGTGAGAAACGCTCTGTCTCGTCTGCGCTCGCACACTGTATGAACATGAAATGGTACTGTGTGTTCTCATAATTTACACTTTCTGAAGGTTTCTCATATTCTCATATCTCATTCACACCATATCTTTATATATTTATACACATATTAATGCTGCTTCACTTCAGCTAGGTGTGGAGACTTCAGGTGGACAGGTTTGAATTTTTATTCTGATTTAAAATCCGATATTAATACAAGAATCTCTGCGCTTCAGCTCCATCGAGTGAGTGTGAAATGGCCGTGCTCGCTCTCCTCCTCATCCTCTATCTGATTCTGGATGTTCACCTACAAAGTGAGTTGTGTCTTTAATTATTTTCAAATTGACATCAAACGTTATTTCTGATATAAAGACACCGGAAAGTGTTTGTATGATCTGAACTTAAAGAGCAAGAGAGCTCATGTTGATGCATGTTTAACCATTTAACAATGAAATATTGCTTTTTATAAAATGTTTTTTAAGGACACAGGTAAAAACAGCCAAATTCTTAATAAAGATTTAAAAAAAAAAAAAACAGAATTAAACACGAAGTGTCAGAACCTAGAAACTTTTTTTTCTACAATAGTGAAAATTTTGTGGTTTAAAAACAATTTCTTTAATAATAATACTAATAAAAATAATAAATATGTAAATAAATAACACTTAAAAATTCAATAAACTCAGAATTTTACTTTATAACACAAAATTTCTCAATGCTATCCTTTCTTTATTTTGCAAAATAATCCAGCAATAAAAAAACGCTGCCCCCTGAAACACAGAAGAAATATCAAATTACACACAGTATAACAGTTGTTCAAGTCAAACCGAGACTTTTGTTTGTTCAGAATAACAGAATGCATTTCTGAGTGGAAACACTCCCTTTATTTCTCTATATAATCTCCTGCTACACTAATGCACTTATCCCAGAGTTTCACTGCTGCTTGGACATCAAGTGCAAAAGCAAGCGCTCGCTTTATCGACAGTGTCTCTGCTTTTTATTTTACTTTGCCATCTAATCTTTCATAAGTGCCTATTCACCCATGCAGTGAAGGTAAAGGAACTGAACTCAAGGACAAACTGCTTGTTGTGACACAAGGTCAGTGCTACTGTAGCTCCCAAGGTCAGCTGTTCTTTGAGGATGTGTTACTAGAGTTGCTTAATAGTTCAGGACTGGAATTTCCTACCATTTTATACTGAACCTGCAGCCTCCTAACACACAGTATGAGTGCAGATCAAATCCCAGCTCTCCGTTATCACCCAGATGAGGATGGGTTCCCTGTTGAGTCTGGTTTCTCTTGAGGTTCCTTCCACTGAGGTTTTCTCCCTCAGCACCGTCGCCCTCGGCTTGACACTCTGATCATTCTGATTCATACACCTTTTCTCAGACATTTCAGACTCATTTCCTTAACTTGCTTTTGATTCCATAAACAATGAGCAAAGCACTATACAAATAAAAAGCTGATTGAAACTATAAGACGAAACATGACACCCCTAAAGCCCAGTGATGACCATGTTCTCCTCATCCAGGTTCTTACAGAACTTTTCATCTGCTCAAACAACTGATTTCTACACTCATGTACTGGCTGTGTTCAAGTCTCATGTGCCTTACCAACAGGAATACCCAATCCTGAGCAGCCATGATCCCACACTGCTAGTGATTTAATAACTGATCTGTACGAGTCAAACCACAACACTGTCCTCATGGTTATCATTGATCTTTAAGTCTGATTCCTCTCCCTGAGGTTCCCACTGCTTCTGAAACGGCCGAACCAATTTTCAACCATATAATCCATTACTTCCAAATCCCTGAGGACATAGTAAGTGACAGAGGCACTTCATTCCCTGTCAGAGTAAAGTCAAGCTTCATGGAATAACCTGAGGTGAGGTTCAGCCGTACCCCTGGGTATCACCTACAGATGAATGAGCAGATGGAGTGAGTCGATCAAGAAATCAGTCAGTTCCTTAAAACAGCTCGAACCAATAACTAGAACACATGGGATTCATTCTATGAGTAGTGTAGTATGCCAAAATCCCTGCAGCATTCAGCTACCAGACTAATTACCCTCAAGTGGAAAGCCTCCAAACATGGCAAACCACAGGTTTATAAGCGTCTATATAATCATTAAGCATTTTGGAAACATAAAACGGAAAGTCTCTAATTTGTCTGCCTAATCGTTTATTAAATAACCTGCAAAGTGTTGCTCTATGTATGAGCAAGTCTCAGTTTCTGAGAATAGACATCGACACACTGCTACTGACCGGAGAATAACAGACGGCCCAGGGACTTGTGAGCTTTCTTTCTTTGAATCTGAGCTTTATTTATTTATGTTTTAATTCAAATTTACGTTTTATTTTTTACCTGGGTGGGAAATATCTTACTTTACCTGAAGTATAATAATTACCAGTTTGTGACCAAAACTTTAACCTATAATTATTTTTATATAATGTAATGAGTGAAATTAGTACACAAAGAAATTATGATTAAATAAATCTTACGTTCATTTACGATTTTCCAGCACAACATTTTATTGAATTTTTCCACTTTAAAAATATCTCACTTTAAATGTTATATGCAGTACCTGTTTTTATATGAATCCAATACTCTTTCCAGCCTTTTACCGTTTTAATTTAACAAACCCAGAAAAAATCACAGCATGTCATTTCATTAAGAAGTAATCAATCAAAACTTCTCACCATGATGTTGTACAGTGTAAGATTTATAATCTGTAATCTTTGTAATGTGTCCTCTAATCTCACTACAGTTTTCTCAGCCTGGGGAGTATTGATAGTGTTCCTGAGTGTAGTAGGAGTTTTACTGATCGGACTGATCGTCCTCTGTGAGTTCATTAATACACATTCTTTAATTATTAATGTTACTTCAACGTTACTTGAATGATGACCTGCTCAGATCACATGCTGTGCAAATATCATTTTTATAATCTCAATAAATTACTTGAAAAATAACAGTTTGAAGATACAAATAAATGATTTTCTTTCTAAAAAAAAATTAAATGTATTATTACATTTTTAGATTTTTTTTTACAAAATTGTAAAGTGTCTGAGGCACTATCGAAAGAGTATTATTATTTTTTATATATATAAAAAATGAACAGTTTGACAGTTTGATAAACGCCGTTTTCAAACTTTTTTTGGCAAATTATTATTTTCTGAAACACAAAAGTGTTAAACTATAACAATACATTTTCCAAGCAAATGTCGAGGCATCATAACCAACAAATTGCATCGTTTTTTCCTGTAACGTTATCAGTGTAGACAAAACTACAAGATTCGCCGAACCAGAGAAGCTGAGAGTGAATTAAATGTGTTTAGTGGGTTTTAATTTAATGAAGAGAAAGTTGAATATAGAGAAAGTTTGAGTTTGAAGAAATGAACACTGTTGAAGCCAAGAAATTATCTGTTACTGCCACTGCACTCCAGATAGAACTCAGACAGGAGTACTGTTACTCCACACAAACAAAGCGCCCATTGCCTTTCTTTTATATCACACGGCTCTGCATCTTCGTCATCATCATTCCCCTCAGGACTTTCAACATCAGCTTGGTCACTGTAGCTCAGCTTTTCTTTATCATCATCATCTTCATCATCAACATTACAGCATCTTTGGAGAACATGGATGTATAATTGGCAAAGTTTCCATCATTTCTTATGGGGGAAATTCGCTTTGATATATGAGTGTTTTGATGTACAAGCATGCTTCCAGAACCTGTTATGCTCACAATACAAGGTTCCACACTGCTGGTATATCAAAACGCTCGTATATCAAAGTGAATTTCCCCCATAAGAAATTATGGAACTTTGGCGATTCTTTTCACAACCCAAAAAATATTCATGAATACTGTATACAATATTTCCATTTACAATGCTTTATTAAAAAAAAAAAAAAAAGTTTTTTTTTCTCATTTTGCTGTCAAACTGTACAGACAACAAACAGGATAAAATCAGCACTGGTCAAGTGGCGCTGTGTATAATGTTACTGAACTTTCGTTTTGTTTTTTGTTTGTTTTTTAAATCAGGGACTGAAATGCATAAGAGGTGAGATTTTTATTTGCATCATAGAAAATGACTAATAAAATAAAGATATAAATGAATAAATGAATAATAAAATAAAGTTACGAAAATGTTCCATAACATTTGTTAACATTATGTTATGCCATGATCTTTAGATTGGATCTAGGATGTTTCGTCCTTACAAGCTTTATAAATTTAAAATCAAATTTTCCCACTGTTTCAAAAGTTGTCCCACTGAAAACAGTTTGAGTAAATCCAAACAATACATACAGCTGCACCATATTTTTCACCAAATCTTTTTTGTGGTGTTTTTTGTGCTACAGTAAATGTTAAACCTGTGTGTGTGTGTGTGTGTGTGTGTGTGTGTGTGTGTGTGTGTGTGTGTGTGTGTGTATAAACTTTATGTCTGCAGACAAAGATGAGCGACAGACAGACAGAGAAAACTCTCAGAGGAAACTGATGGACACTGAACAGGACGCGCTGCTTCTCTTCCCTCACACGTGACTCAGTTTCTAATTCTAACTTAATAAAATATCATTTGTTCAACAACACAGATTATTTCTACAATACATTTCAATCTCATTAATTGTTTTCATTTGAAATATAAAATTGTTAAAACAATGGTTAAAAGTGCTTTAAAAAAACAAATTAAATTGAATTGAATTGGACTTGTACTGTTATTTAAGCTGATCTTGGTGGTTTCCTAAAAAACTACCTTAAATGTTGAAATGTATTTGTTCAATCAGTCATATTTATCAAAGGTGTTGTTTAAATGATCTGAACTGTGTGTCTGTATCTTCTCATATAACCTTTCGGGGACTCTGGGCGGTTCTCGGCGAGTGACGTCAAATCAAGATGGCGGCCCAGTGCGCATGCGCGGAACAGAATGCCTCTTCTTACATATAAAAAAGTTATACCAGGGGTCAGCAAAAGAGTTTTGTCCACAAGAGGGCAGTATATGCACTATGATTAAACAGTCTACGATCTTCTTCATTCTCTAAACACATTTTTTACCTTTTTTTTTACCATTAACAGTATTCTTGGTGACCAGTTAAACCAGCATTGATAGTTTAATTTACACTAATTTATTAATTAATCCCCAGTCTCAGTCTGTGCACTGTATATGTTTGTTACTCAGACCACACCTAGTGAAGTGTAAATGTGTGTGTGTGTGTGTGTGTGTGTGTCCACGGAACTTTTCCCATGGGAACCTGGGCTTTTAGGATTTGATGCTAATTATAGAAAATAATAGTTTTCATTGTTGCTTTGTTGCATACTCAACATAAACACTGCTTGTTGGACATCAAACGGTCTTCCATCGTACCCATTACTCATCTACTGTATGTTTACACTGTGAGTAATGTTGCTGTGCTTTTATTCATTTTCAGATATAGCACTAATAATATTTCGTGCGAGGCTTTAACGCTTGGGATGAACCATGTAAACACTGACATGATCACACACTGATCTGATTCTCTCAGAATGATGAGCCTCGAACATTTCGGTCTTCTATCTGCTTGTAGAGAAGATGAAGTCATGATACTTTAACCTTCTTGTTCCTCGCTACAAAAAGATGCAGGATGGTAAGTTTCGCCCGTAGCCCGAATCTCTTCGGTGTCTTCATCATGTCATCATCTCATTGCTCAGGAAGCTAAATGGACCTAAATCATGCAGAGGTTTCTCTGGGTTCTTCAGGTTTCCCAACATGCTTGAGTATTTTGTATGAGTATGTTTGTGCACAAGTTCCAGATCCACCACTTTGACCAGTTACGATTTGAACCCAGTTTGAAAAGCAGCATTAGCAGCATTTTTCAATTGTGATAGCTCTTTTTTCTTAAAACCCTCATGCTTAAAAAGCAACGTTTAAACGATGATGTGCCCTGTCCCTCTTTTGGTTTTTGCAGCTACAGTATAATCTCTGAATTGAAGATTAAACCCATGTTCTGGTCATATTAGCTGCACAGGACGATCGAGGATAAACAAGGCGACTGATTCAACATTACTTCTGCTTCCTGGCAATTGCTTTTGTGCCATGACTAACAGAAGGAGAGAATCCTGGCTTCCCGATGCAGCGTTTCTGGATGTAAAATATCGCTCGCATCCGATGAGCTGTGTGTGAAATCTCTGTAGAGAGAACCAGCACGGGTTTTTCTGTCGTCTTCGTCAAACTCTTAGAATTCGGGTTGCTACTGTACGTTAGTCATCCGCGCTTCTTTAGGGCTTTCTCTAAAATGTGACACTGCCGATGAGTCAAACGTCGCTCAGAGCCGTGTGTGAGTCATTCATGTTTTAGAGCTTTAAATAAAGTAGAAATGGTGCAATTTTCACTTAAAACCATTAGATTCATTAACTTAACAAAAAAGTGTCAGAAAATCTCTATATTTAACTTGTTATTTTTGGAAGCTAAAGATCCATTATGATCCAATCACTATAAAGAACCCTGTTATTAACCTTAATACCAAGTACTGTAGGCACAATGACAAAAATCATTTTCTTCTTAATGCACAGAACCTGTCAGGCATTTAATATTTAGATGTCTTTATTTAGATGTTCGGTGCTTTGAACACTCTTTAATGGTCCTTTAAGGGGTTTAAAAGGTTCCAAATACAATGAACCATCTTGTATTCAGTTGTACAACCCTACAACAGAGTCTCAGAAAGGGAACCAAGTAGGAGCCCAAGAACTTTTAATTATCCAGTGAACAGATTAAGAATCCAACATTGTACCAAGGAGCTAAATATTAAACATGTGCACCAAGAAGAAAAATGAGCGTTCCACACACACCTAATTATAAAACAACACCAAGAACCGTTCTTTAAACTGTACTTTCTTTAAACGACACTTCTAAAGGGTTCTTAAAGGTTCTATTTTGGAAACCCTTCTGGATGCACTTTGACTTTCAGGGTTCTAGATAAAGCATTCAAAGTTTCCATCAGATACACACATGCATGCTCCACATCTACAGAAAGCAATTATAAACACAAAAGTTATGATAAACCTTTAAAAGACAATTAAAGAACGCTTAAAGGTTTGTAAAACTGAACAAGAGTAAAGGAGTCAAGCTCTCGGTGTGGTGCTGTTAAAGGAAAACAATCAGTGACAGGATGCTGTGATAAAGAGGAGTTGTCGATTAATTTTGCTACAGTATAACACCATGTCTTACATGTGTACCACAAAAATCTGCCAAACATTTATTCATCCTCTACGTCTCTTATCCTGTACAGAGTTACAGGGGGTCTGGGTCCGTATTCACAAAGCTTCTTAAACCTAAAAGTTGCTCCTAGTGACGAAGTTCTAAGAAAATTCTTAGAATTATGACATTTTCTTAGGATTTTCCCTTAAATTTAGGACTAAATCTTAGTAAAGATTAAAAAAATGATTCATGAAACATCTTAGCCCTAAAAACAGCTCCTAAGGTAAAAAAAAAAAAAAAAAGTTAAGAGTAGAGAGGAGAACTTTTAAGAGGCTTAAGAGTTTCTATAACAGAGGACAAAATGGCGGAAGGAAGAAATATTCTCCAAACACTGAACGCAAAGCTAAAAGTAAACACTGCTCTTCTGTCCAACTTGGTTTTCTTGTTGTTTTACTCCCTTCCATCTCTCTTGGATTGTTGACTACAGACCATCCAAAAGTGTAATCATGTCCTGTGATCATGTACACTGGTAAAAGGTTCCATTTTGCTTCCATCAATCTGAAATGGATTACAAGTAATAAATCAGTTTAGTAGACACATTTTCAACATTTGGCTGTTTAATTAACTTTAAGATATTTATATTAAGATATACAATTTCTTTATATACAAACATTATGATTTCACTGTCTATCCTATTCTCATATATTATATATTTCAAGGGCTTTACAGAGGTCAGAGGTTATTTTTATCAACCAATCACTGTTCATGAATTGCTGCATCATCCCTAGCAACTGGGTCGACCACACCTCCTTACTAAGATAAAGGTTTTTGTACTTTCCTTACTCAGAGTTGCTCTGAGAAGTTTCCTAAATCACTTTTAGTCTAGGACTCCTAGCTAGGACTTTTTAAGCTAAGATAGGAGCTCTCTGAGAGAGTTCTAAGAAGCTTTGTGAATACGGGCCCTGGAGTCTATCCCAGGAGACTTTGGGCACAAGGTACACCCTGGACAGGGTGCCGATCCATCGAAGACACACACATACACACAACGGGCAATTTGGGAACATCAGTTAGCTGAATCTGCATGTCTTTGAACTGTGAGAGGAAACCAGAGGACCTGGGGGATACCCACCAAGCTTGCAAACTCCAAGCACACAGACCTGACCAAACCTGGACCCAGGAGGTGCAGCACCACAGTGCTAAGATTTTTAAATTTAACATGCCATATATTTTAATCCATTTATAGTTACATGCAATGCTATGCTATACTGAACCTCAGTATAACAAAAACAAATTAGTCCTTACGTTTTAGCAGCTACAAACTCTCGTTCCCTCTCTGTTATCTCTCTCTTAAATTTAATAAGACTGCAAGACAGAACTGCAAGGCGTGAACGAATCTGTCATGATGATCTCACATTACAGCTTTACCTTTTACAACATGCTGACACTGGAGACTCCTTCCATACTGTAAATGTTACAAAAATGTCCATTTATTTATTAGATTTCTGTGGAATTCCAGTCATACCATCCTTGTAAAGGTTGTGGACAATCTGGACATTCACTGACACTAGTGGACACTGCACACCTGCACACTCATGGACATTATGCACATAAGACACTTAAAATATGCACACAGGTCACTTTAATACGACACTTTACTGCATATTTGGACACCACTGGACATTCCGTTCTTTTACGTTCACTTCATTCCCACAATTCTATATTTTCTATTGTACAGTTAGATTCTGCTTATTTTTCTTATATCTTTCTTATAGTGTGTATTTTGTATTATACAGATATTGTATGCTTTCTTAGTTAAATTTACGTATATATATTTTTTTATCAAATGTACTTTTGTTTTAATATTTATTTCCTATATAGATATTCTTTCTTAGATAAAGTAACTCTTTTTTTTTCTATTTTGTTTTTCATATTTATTATTCCTATTAATAGTCTTTGTTTTAAGGTCAGGGCAGTCGMMTARGMRTWTCACTGCATATCGYACTGTGYATGACTGTGTATGTGACAAATAGAATTTGAATTTGAATTTGAATTCGCATTACTATAGAAAAAAATAAATAAATCTAGTTTCTGTTACATACAGTAGAATATTAATCAATACCTTCTGACCAATCGGAATCCAGAATTCAACAGCGCCGTTGTCTGATATCAGGTATAAAATCTCCAGGTTCACTCAGGTCATCCCAATTCCACTGGACGTTCCACAAATAGACTCATCTGACCTGTATGAACTAAGCATAAACACTCAAATGAATTTGCTCTTGATTTAGCCAGGCTTTCGGAGCCTTTTGGAACGCGGATGGTTTCAGTGGTTTCTCGGTTTCTCTCTAAATAAACCTTTGGTTGTTTGTTCTCGGCCTGCGTCACGTCTCTGACCTGTACGCTACATTCGGCTTGTTCAGACTCACAGGCTGACCTGTTTTTCCTCTCATACATCCTAGAGTTTCTCTAACAATCGCTTCAGGAATAAAAATATGATAAAAAAAAAAAAAAAATTGAAAAAATAAAATCCCCACATTATACTGGATCGTTTTGCTGTAACAGGACACTGATGTAAATCGCTGAAAAGAGAGACGGACGTCTCGGAAAACATCGTCCTGGCTCTGCGAAGCTCTTGTTAGAGCACGCACCGAATATAATTTTCAGCTTGAAGTGTGACGTGCCAGACTGATGATGATGTGTGAAGCCCAGCAGCTTTCATCTGTTTTTCAGAGATGCTATTTTGGGGATTAAACCTAAAAATACCTCGAGCCTTCCCGAGAACTGATGATTGCTTTGGGAAACGTTGTGCTTGTTACTTACAGAGATCTCACTGATACCAAACTAAACATTCCCATAGTGTGTGTGTGTGTTGGTGGGGGGGGATGTGTGGGTGGGTGGGTGTTGTGTTAAAGATCCAATATTAAACTTTTATTATTTTAGCCGGTAACTCATTTCCATATCAGCTTCACTATCAGCCAATCAGTTTGCCAGTTCTGATGTGTTTTTAATGGAATTCCTGACATAATGTTATTTGGGATTTTTTTTGGCTCACACAAGCAAAGCTTGAATTAAAGGTCAGAGTTCACTTAGATAAAATCAGCATGACTGGAAGCAGCAGTGTTGGCTGTCAGAAGCACATGTCCTTCACCCCCCTCAGCATCATTGTAGAAAGAAGTAAAAAATTATGATTCTTAAGTGTTGTTGTTGTAAGTTGACTTTAGAGGGCTTTATCTGTCACATATAGAGAGTGTCTCAAAAAATTAGAATATCAAGAAAACTTCAATTCAATTCAATTTTATTTCTATAGCGCGTTTAACAATGGTCATTGTCTCAAAGCAGCCTCACAGAAATAAAAAGCACTTTTTATTTCATAATTCAATTTAAAAAAGTGTAAATCACATATTCTAGATTCATTACAGGTAGAGTAAACCATTCAGTCATTACAACTTATATCTCATGAAAATAAAAATGAAAAGGATCTAAAAAATGTGACTATAGTATAAAATAAATACCACGTATCTCTTGGTCTGGTTCACTACATGCATGGGGAAGAATGCTGACTTGACAGTTGTACAGAAGACAATAGTCGACACCCTCCACAAGGAGAGAAAGCCACAGAAGGTGCTGTATTGAAGCATGTTGATGAAAAGTTGACTGGAAAGGGAAAAGTGTGTTAGGAAATGTTGCCCAAGCCACAGGGATGTCAGCAGCCTTAATAAGTTTGTCAAGCAAAGTCGATTCAAGAACTTGGGAGAACTTCACAATGAGCAGAATGAGGCTGGAGTCAGGTGCCACCATGCACAGACATCTTCAAGAAATGCGCTACAACTGTTGAGTTCCTATTGTCAAGCCACTCCTGAATCAGACACAACATCTTACCTGGGTTAAAGAGACAAAAAGACCAATGCTCAGTGGTCCAGAGTCGTCTTTTCAAAAGAAAGTCAATTTTGCACTTCATTTGGAAATAAAGTTCCCAGAGTCTGAAGGAAGAGCAGAGTATCACAGAATCCAAGTCCAGTTTGAAGTGTTCAATGTTGGTGCCGTGTAGTCTGCTGATGTTGGTCTACTGCGTTTTATCAAGTCCAAATTCAACTCAGACGTCTACCAGGAGATTCTAGGACATGCTTCATGTTTTCATCTGCTGACAATCTTTATGGAGATGCTGATTTCCTTTTCTAGCAGGACTTAGCACCTGCCCACAGTGCCAAAACCAACACAAACTGCTTTGCTGACCGTGACTGTGTTTCACTGGCCAGTCAACTCGCCTGACCTGAACCCCACAGAGAATCTCGGGGATATAGTCAAGAGGAAGATGAGAAGCAGCTGAGCCAATAATACAGATGAGCTGAAGGCTGCCATCAAAGCTACCCGTTCTTCAGTCATGCTTCAGCGGTGCCACAGGATGATCGTCCTCATGCCATGCTGTATCGATGCAGTAATTGCTGCTAAACAAGCCCTGACCAAGTACTGAGTGCATCAATGGGCAGAATTTTTCTATATTGTAAATTGTCTTTTTGATTGATTTTAGAAAAATTCTAATTTTGGATTTTTGATTTTTTGGTTGCGCCATAGTTATCAAAATGAACACAAGAAAGGGTAGAAATATTTTACTTTACATGTCATGAGTCAAGAATATGAGTTTTTAATGATTTCTTTTTGTTATTGTTTTATCCTTTAGATCTTGGTGAACTTCTTCTCTTTGTATGTGAGAGGTCAGAGCAGGTGAGGGGTCAGAATTGATTTGGCAACCCTGGAGCAATGATTGCCTCGTTCAAGGACCCAGCAGTGACACCTGGGCAGCACCGGGACTGGAACCCTAAACCTTCTCATCAGTAGCCTAAAGCCTTAACAGTATGAACCACCACTGCCCAAGCAAGTGATGTTTTTTAATTTGTCTCCTGTGGATGTCTAGCAGCCATTACCGTTCGCTGCCAGTGGGCGTGGCCTGTATATAGGCCAGTTCCTCCAGAAGTCTGTTCTTCACCACAGCCCTGAACTCTCTCAACTCTCCTCATGTCTATTCCGGGCCTTGTCAACATTCACAAGCCTCTCTAGAGCTTTTCTCTCTCTCTCTCTCCCTCTCTTTTAAACCTCACTAGAGAACATCCTAAAGAATACGGGATATCCTCGTCCACATTTATTTTGTTCACAGAGGCCCTGACGGGTCCTTTGAATTCAGGAGATGTTTTGCAAGTTGTTATACTCGATGTCTCCGGAGCCTCCGCGGCGGGGGTAATCCCAGACGATGGAGCACCTGGGCAGCTTGTGGAATTCCTCTCGCAGGGTAGAACAATGCTCAGAGGCCCGAGGCTCAGGAAACACTGTGGAGCACCCCTGGGTGAGAGTCCGGAATTGGGCCAAAAAATGTGCGTGCTTGTGTGTGGGAGAGGGACAGAGTAAAGAACATGTGTATATCGGCATGCGTGAGTGTGAGAGAATCAGAAAGAAATGTGCGTGAGTGTGTGTGTGTGTGTCACATTGACACTTCCGGAGGGGTCTCTGAACCTCTCTGAACTCCTTCTGTGAAAGCTCTTTCTGTAACTGGATGTGCGGAGAAAAACAACAAACAGGAGCTTGTGTGCTATGACAGATGTCCCACGCCGATAAACCCATCAAAGATCCTCCTCACGTGCCATTATGTAATACTTACCCTGAGCGCACGTTCTCCTGCTGCTTCTACCCATTTCCCCACAACGCTTACTCCACTCACACCACGGCTCTGTCGGGTTCTGCATTCCGATTGGTCGGATTTTCGACAGCGGCAGCAGCATTGACAGTAGTGCAGCTGCAGATCACAGGGACTCGTATGGCCGACACTACACATAATACAAAAATGTGTATAATCTCTGATATGATGAAGTTTTTTTTGAAGATCATCATTTATGGAAGGAGTCTTCAGTGTCAGTGAAAAACATGGGATAGATCATCCATTTATAGCTGCAATAACATCCGTAAGAACTGGTTTTATGGATGTTCAAAAGTTCTAAATGTAACTATAAACGGATAAAATGCACTTAATAAATAAAACGTTGTAATTGTTGGCAGTGTGTTGCGATATAAGAGGAGTAAAACATATCAGGGTCTGCTGCTATTGGAAATAATCCCTTTGATGCCGAATTATTCTATATAATATGAATTTGTTTTAAATGCAACAGTGTTTTTTCTGATGAGAGAAAGATGGTGGTTTCTGAAGCCTGTGCAGAGAGCACTTACTGTACTGTAAATACCCCCAATAAATGATGTTTTTGTAGGAAAAAGTCCATGCTAGTGCCATGCAGTATTACGATCAGCTCAGTGCAGCACAATAGAGCCTCCGCAGACATTCGATCAGGCTTTCAGAAGGTTAACCGTAATCGGATTTGATCGTTAGATGCTACTACAGGAAGCAGCAGAACATGTTAAATGGAGTTAATTGTCTGTGAGGAGATGGCCTCTGTCTGCCGCTAATCATTAGCGGATCTGCGGGTAAAAAAAAATCTTCTACAGAAAGACGGAAAGAGAAACATCAGGGTCGATAATCACAGAGTGTTAAGTGGTCATGACAGTGATTGTTTTTTTTTTTTTCATTGAACATCAACATTGTTCGCTAGCAGAAATATCTCTGCTTAAAATAAAGTGTTCTCAGCCTTCATAATAAAAAAATAAAAAAAGAAATGTAGTGAATGTGTACAGGAGTCATATTTAAATAAATTCTATAATACAGTTAGTAACATATAAAGCACAAGCTGGCGTATAGGAGACTGTTTACACACTACCAGTCAAAAGTTTGAGCACCCCTTCTAACGCTGTGATCTTTCCTGATGTTTATTTCTTTCTACTCTGTAAAACGATGCTGAAGGCGTTTATCCAAAATACATAATAATCTCCCTGAACAGTTGATATTAAGATGTATATCTCCTACGTCTGCTCTGTAAAGCTTCATAACAGCTTTATAAACAGCTTTGACTCTAAATGAACTTCTAGAGGTAAGTTTTGGTCTTGCTTTCCTGGGAAGGTCTTCATGAGAGACAGTTTCATCATGGTGCTGTTCTTGCAAGAACTGTTCCAGATCAGCTGACATTCACGTCTTCAAAAAACAACAACAAACTATTGTTGCTGTTGCTGTTGTTGTTGTTACTGTTGGTGTTGTTGTTTTTCAATTGGATTGAAAGCTGTGTCAGTACTGCACATGCTACAGTATGGCTAATATTACTTCTGTTACAGAGACAATGCTAATAGCTAGGTAATGTGTTTCATTAAATTGAAATATGTTCTTTTCAACGCTCCTTTCAATATTCAAAGTCGAAGCGCACAACAGATACGAGCAATTTTGTAGTTTCTAACAATATTAGCTAGTTTGCTAAAATACTTAAGTACAGTAACTTATTTTCCTGTCCTTTATTACAGTCTTATAAAAGTTTCAGCTAGTATGAAAGTTGTTAGAAAAGTCTCCATCCCTTCATCATCGTCAGACCATCTCTACTCGAATCTTTGCTTTTTAAATAAATACTTATTCATACTAAGTGCTGGAAAAGGCCAGTTTTCTTGGCTATCGGCATTTTGAAAAATACAGCTAACACTTCGTGTTAGCTGTTTTTAAAATAAAAAGCAAATCTTTTGTTATCGAGCAATCCAGAGACGAGGAAGTGATCATACTTATACGATTCTAGTCTTAGGCCAAGCTGCCATGAATCAGCAAGAAGAAACTGGCAGGATGAAGAGCAACAAGCTCATCCATCCAGCTGCTGTTCAGACCTCAGGGCAGCCCGGAGTTAAACTTTCCCCCAGTGACTGATGGGCGATGTGTCCTGCTGGGCTGGACGCAGCTGCAGAGAGACTCCCGTGGGCCCTCGGGCGGGAGACGGGGGCCTTCTCCTTCAAAAAAACGCAGACTCCTCATGTTTACGACGGCATGCGATATTTAAAACACGCTTTGAAGTCCCGTAGGTTGCGTGGGTCTCGTGGGTCGTGGTGCTCATGCTTGCAGGAGGATGGCTTTTTATATATTTTGTGTTTCATTAATGATAAAAGCAAAATCTGAATCCTAGCGTGAGAGGAGCAGGTGCGCTCGCGCAGGTGTTCAAACAGCAGAAGTGATAAAGGAACAGAGCCGACATACGTTTGCTTCTAATATTTTACTTTCAAGTTGCCTTACGGTGATTAGCAAGCTGCCCTAAACACAAGCATTTTTTTCCACTTGATTTGATGGTTTTTTAAACACATTGTTGTCACTGTAAATTGTGGCATGAACATCACTATGTTCACCAGGTCGATCTTTTTTCTTCTCTTTTTTCTCTCATTTTGTTTTGGAAAATTACTGTAGGAAATACAAGTGACATACTTGTGCAAGGAGTTTCCATTAATGATGTCAAAGGGTTTTTATGATGAAGGAACATTAATGAAAATAAATTCAGCAACAATACAAGGTCTTGAACTTTGCTCTAAACACTGGGACAAATATTTTCTTTTATTCACCAAAGTCCAATGTTGTTTTCTTACGGATACACAGCTGTTTAGTCCCAATCCTGTGGAAATGGAAATGGAAATGCTTTATCTTTCACTATTAAACATAGCTCTGGTCTCTGTCTGACATTTTTTTTTACCATGCAACTTCACCAAGCGTTTAAGTGATCTCCATTTGTGATGTTCTTCAGCCCACATTTCTTCCTCAGACTTGATGGCTCAGCAATTTCCTTCCAGTTATTAATAATGTGTTGGAGAGCTCTTACCTCAATTCCCATCATTTCAAGTCTCTTAAGTTTTTGTTTCCTTGATGCTGGCCAGTAACTGACCATTCTGAAAAGGAAATACCAAGACAAACATTTTTTAGTGCTGGAATGCTTGTTTAGTTAGTTAAGGACGGAAATTCCACTGGGAAATAATTCCTTTGTGGGGAGGCAGGTTTAACCCATAATGTGATCATTTAGATAAAATTAGACTGTGATAAAAAAAAAATCACAAATTTCTGTCAATGTGAGAAGTTTTTGATTAAAATGAATAAAGTATGATCACTCATATGGTGGCACGGTGGCGTAGTGGTTAGCACTGTCGCTTTGCACCTCTATGGTCTGGGTTCGACCCTGTATACAGGATAAAGCGGAATCGACAATGAGTGACTGAGCGAGTGAGAATGATCGCTCAAATCATCGACACAGAACATCTATGAGTACAGTAACAAATATGTTGAAACGTGATAATCTCATGGCTTAAACACGAAGCGTGTATGAAACGCTCCTCAGACGTGTTAAATCAACACCTACAGTGTTTAATTCTGGAACAAACAAACCCTGGAAGATGTAGAGCCGGAAATGTGTGACTGTGTGAGAGCAGAAAACACTATAACTGGTATTCATGCATCCTTGCACATGCAGGGTGGGAGCAGGTGAGCACACCACATAAGAGAAACGACACCCTGAGGTGGTGTGACGTCACACATTGATTCGCACGTCATACGACCCAGAAACCAGTGTTGCCAGATTTTTTTTTTTTTTTTTTACATTTGCTGTTCAATCTGTTCTCTCTCACTCACCCTTTTTCTCTCATCTGAAGGTTGCCAGATTGGACAGAATAACATTCATAATAAAACCTGTATACTGTATTAAACTATGACTATATTTAAATTATAATATGAGGAATGTTATAAGAGAACATATACAGTATGTATGCGCAATCTGGCACCAGATACCCGCGTCTAATTAAATGAAATCATAAAGCAGTACTGGTGCCATTACTTTCGACTCATTTCACACACTACGCTTATTAATTCCTGAAATGCAGGAGCAACTAATAAACACAGCAATTCACAATTTTCATATTTATAACATTATCACAGGGGATTCATTGATTAACGCGTATTAATTTAATGCACTTTGACAATCTGAGACAAGAGGTTTATAAACAAGCTCAAAATATATTTCTGATAATTAACTGTTAATCAGGCATGTTTTTTTTTCTCCATCGGCGCGTGCGTCCCCGTGAGATGCACGAGCATCACGGAGTGCCGGGTGACCGGAGCGGAGTGGGCGGAGAAAAAAAAAAAAACCGGGGTCTCGTTCTAGCCCAGTTTAAAACCCTCCGCCACTCTGTGATCGGACAGTCTGAGCGGAGCGGATTAGAGCGGCACGGAGCGTTTCATCACCGGCTGTGTGTTTATTACCCACCGACAGAGAGAGCGAGCGAGCGAGCGAGCGGCGCGTGAGGATCCTTCTCAGCTCGTCGGTGTAACGGATCGTGTGCTCGGTAAGAGTGAGATAAACACTTTATTCCGGTGGTGTGGTGTGTCATTGATGACTCGGTCACGTGTCTCATCGTGGCTTCTGTGCGCGTGTGTGTGTGACCTCGATTTTACTCGTTATACCGAATTCCCGTTATACTGTTAACCGTTATAGAATACCTATTCCCCGTTGTACTGAATTATATAACGAATCCCGGCTCTCCCGGTCTGACTCGGTGTCTCTTCAGCTTTACATTTCCGTTACAATGTTGCAAATTCTAACGACCACTTTTTTAAAAAAACTAACCAGCTCCCGTTACTCCAGAGACCCCGGTTACAGCGCGCTGCCTCGCGCTACGCTCTACTGACCCCTGATAGAAAGTATTGGCCCCCTCTTACAGTCTAATGACCCCTGATAGAAAGTATTGGCCCCCGCTTACAGTGAATTGATCCTTTATATAA
>QMIH01002600.1:20681-33502 GCA_003987875.1 Clarias batrachus | reverse complement strand
CGCTTACACTCTACTGACCACTGATATAAAGTATTGGTCCCCACTATGGTGTATATCAAACTGGCCCATGTTACAGTGCAGTGCTCCTTGTCACACATAACAGATGTTAGTACATGGTACTATTGTACTTAACTGACTCTTGTTTTCAGTGTACTGTAAATACCCCTGGCAGAGTGTACTGACCCTAGTTATAATGTACTGACCCCCTTACAGAATACTGACCTGTGTTACATGGTATTGGAGCCCTTCACAATATAGTGACCTCCGTTACCAGGCTCTGCCCCCCCCAACCCCCCCCTTTTTTGTCTACTGTTTCTCCGTTACACACACACAAACACACACACACACACACACACCAGTTATTCTGACACCCATTACAGGGTTGGCTACCGACCCATCTTATGGTGAATAAAGTATCAACTCCTGCTACTGCCTACCTGAAATCGGTTCCAGGACTATATGGATTATCTTCATTTAAAACTAAAACTGGTCATTAAATTAATTAGATCGACAGTCACTGATGTCTAACACAGCGGTTTTTGGAGCTCAGTTTTCCTCTGTTTAATTAGTTAATTAATTTCCCGCCAAATTCTGAAATCAGCCAGTTAACAGAGCGGCTGTGCTTAATGTCACGCGTGAAAAACATCAGCATGTGCTTTAACTTTAGTCTGTGCGGACTCTGAGAAGAAGCGTAAGTGGTTAAAATAATTTTAGGTGTAGTTTAAGGGAGACAACTAGTGTGTGTGTGTGTGTTTGTGTGTGTGTGTGTGTGTGTGTGTATGTGTGTGTGTGTGTGTGTGTGTGTGTGTAGTAATTATACAATACATTCTCTGTTTAAACCCCTCAGGTCTTCAGGTTTGTTAGTAACACTAATACTATCATGAGTAAACAATGTTTCTGGTTTCGAATCTGTTTTATACATTTTTTTTTGTAAATGTGTTCCAGCAAGCAAACAAAAAGACAACAGAATGCATTATTTGTGTTGTTAGACACTGAGATCTGTACCCGTGAACCGTGGCTGTTTTTCCTCACCCGGGTTACAGGTAAGTAACAGACACATGACCCGGTTGAACTAAATGATGATGATGTAATATCGTTAGAGTCATTGATGTTTAGTTTAGCACATCCACTGACATTAACACCATCAGTTGTGTGGCATCTCTGACCATCTACTCTGTAGCTTTTGTTCTTCCTGAATGATCCTGTGATACGATCATGATCTGAAATGAGTTATGAATTTCATTACAGTTCAGCCTCGGGGTGTCGCCCCCCCTCTCAATCAACTTTACTGCCTTTAAACGGTCTGAGCCTCCTCGTTTCATTTTACTGAATTGAATTTCTAGACAGCATGTGAAAGTACATGTGGCTTTATTGAGAGAAAGATTTAATGTATGCGTATTATATTTGTTGCATGAAAGTTGTGGTTTGTATGACAAACAATGGCCTATGGCTTGGGTTTAGAATGATGGAAAGCTAAATAATGTTCAGTGCAGTAGAGAAAAGTGTGTCTGATTTGTTATTTGAGAAGAATATAATGTTGAGTGACACTGGGATTTGGGTCACCTTGGTTTTCCGATGTTTATGATAAACGAGTATGCGTGGTGTTTGCCAGGGACACGGGATATCAGAATATCGTCTTAACAGAAATTATTATTATAAAAGTAAGAATTACTGTAAAAATTCCTGAGTGGATGACTGAACCAATTTATACATACAATCATTTAAAAAACTCTCTCAGTTAAATATGCATTCGATTTCTAATTTCATTGTGTCAAATGTTAATTCAGCATGGTGTGCATGAAAAACAAACAAACAAACAAAAACAAATGGAATGAAACGCATAAGATCTTCTTAATAGCAAAATGCTGCAATTTATTACAGGTAATATACAAATAGTCAGGAGGTAATGTAGAGTTTGTTGATAATTTAAGCATTTGTTTCTTTTTTGTGTGCGTTTCATTTTGAGATGATGAATCAATATTGGCAAACCTCTTCTTAATGAGCTCATCTGTCCAGTTATTTAAGATTAGTCTCAGTAAACATGTTTAAATATAAATTGTTACACTAAATCAGTAAATCTCAATATGTGTCAAAATTCCGGTAGATTTTTCGGGCAAATTCCAAAATTCCCATAGTCAAATTCCTGACTATATGTATATGACCTGTATGAACAGGGAACAAGATTTGATGCATTTTGGTTGTCTTTGTTTGTTTGTTTGTTTGTTTTCATGCACATCATGCTGAATTTGGCACAATGTTTAGTTGGCATCAGTAGGAGAACGTTGTGTTCATGCTACGAGACAGAACAGGGCGAACGGTATCCTGACATCATCACGCTTCATGTTTCATCATTTCATCATGAGTTGTGTTAAACCATCATAGATCGAACTCTCTGCACTGGGACCAGGTTCAAAACACAAAACGAAATAATACAACATCAGCCAAAGTCTGGACACTGCACGGTCATTTCTGATTTTTATTTCTCGCTACACTGTAAAACAATACAGAAGGTGTTTATATAAAACAGACAATCATCTCCTCTGAACAGTTGATATTGAGATGTATATCTGCTCCTTCTGCTCTGTAAAGCTTCATAACGGCTCTAATCTGAGGTGCTGTTTGTTAATTGGTGATTTCTTTTCTTTCTTTTGACCGGTGCTGTAGATCTAAATATTATATTGTGTATTTGTAATGAACAGCGGATGAGGAGATCCAGATCTGCTTTTCAAAATGGACACAATTTGTTGAAAAGTAATAATGTTATTTAAAATCGCTAGGTTTTTTTCCTGCATATGTTAACAAATAAATGATTTAACACATTTATAGCTGTACATTTAAAATTGTACATTTATTAAATCCTTCATTGTATTTGGGTTTATTTTATGAATTTGCATTTAAAATCGTCTGAGCTTCTCTCAGTAAAATCATTCCCACTGTTCTTTGTTTTGTTTTAATAATTAGACACGTCATGAGTGTGTCTAAACGGTAGGTGTGTGTGTGTTCCCTCAGTCGTGTTACTCAGGGTCATGACGTGGGCAGTGTGTGTAATGCTTGCATGGAAGAAATGCCCACTTGAGGATTTTTTTGGTCTTTGCGTTCACACACTACAAATAGTTCCTCGGTAGGAGGACAGATCGATTCAGACCAGCGAGGTCCACAGGGTTACTGTTTACATGAAAACCCGACAGGAATATTTGTCATCCTGTAAATGCCACGGGTACACGGGAAGCTGGAAGGAGTTTTAATCAGTAATTATGCTGAGGTGGCGTCCAATCACACGCTGTGACTGAACACGCGGAAATCTGACACTGTCAGAGCCGTATTTGTGGCCAAAGTCTGTTTTGGAATCAAGGCCATCACACCGGAAAGACCCATGAGTGGGTCACAAGTTAAGTCACCAATGTGTGTGTGTGTGTGTTTGTGTGTGTGTGTGTGTGTGTGTGTGTGTGTGTGTGTTTGCATGTTCTTTAGCTTGTTGGTGGAAAATCTCATAGCACTTCAGTCTTGTGAAAAAAAAAAAAAAGGAAGCTGGTGTGTGTGTGTGTGTGTGTGTGTGCAGGTCTGTATTTGACTAAAATTCCGTACACCCCACAGCAAAATGAAGTCACAGTGTGTGTGTGTGAAAGTGTAAAGCAGTTAACTGTAGCTAGATTAAGCTGTAAATATTTTAAACCTATTATTTGTAACCACAAATCAGGATCTTGCAGGTTACATGAAATAAATGTATTTATTATATGACGTGCAGTGGTGGGTAGAGAAGCCAAAAATCCACTCAAGTCAGCGTAGCTGTACTTATACTTAATACAAAATAATATGACTCAAGTAGAAATAAAAAGTAGTCGTCCAAAATAAAAAAGTTAAAAAAATATTCGCTAAAAATATACACAAGTACCGAGTAACTGTTTCATCATAATGTCCCATTTATTTATTTATTTATTTATTTATTTATTTTAGAAATTATGTAAGCAGTCAGACAAAATGATGAAATATTGTAAAAAAAAAAAAAAAACCTTTCCAAATATTTAAATAAATGAAATATTTTTTTTTATATAAAACTAAATATCTTTGCAAAATAGCAAATTTCAGAATAAGAAACACAAATTTCCTGATCTCCCTTTTTTCATAATATAAAACTTTTGAAACAAATCCCTCCTGTAGGTGACATCTGTATGTGTGAACAGTGTAACCATTTCCAGTGTAAGATTTACTGTACAATATATTCAGTCGCCCTGCAAATGACTCGGCAGAAATCAAATATCATTAGAACATACAGTGTGTACGAGAGTCTCACTTCACTATAAACTGTCTCCAGCAGAACGAGTGTTAGCTATTTAGATTTTTAGTCTCTAGCTTAATAATTAGCTTGCGAATTATATATTCCAACATTGCAACATTAAATAAAACTAACCGTGACATGGTGCAGTAAAACGACTCATAGAAGTATTTTTTTCTTTTTCAAAAAGTGACTTACGTAAATGTAACTCGTTACTACGCACCTCTGATGAAATGTGAGGAAACACCAGGCCAGGACAAGCCAAGGTCAAACGTTTCAATAAAAAACTCTTCTCACTAATGTTCTACGCAGTGTATACTTTTAATGGAGTGTGTAACTGTGTGTGAATGTAATGTCGTTCACGGTGGTGTGAGACTTGAACCCAGGACCAGCTTGCCGCCATTAATGTAAACATGTATCAGTTAGAATATATTTTTTTTAATCTATCAAGAATTGAGCCAATATGAGTCAGTGAGTCGATACATATACAATATGAAAGAATGAAAGAATTACGATATATAACTGAATAGATTTTTTCTGTATCTGTACGTTACTGTCAGGGATAACCCCTAGAGGGCGCCTTACGGCAGCATGCACCTCGGTCAGGTGATCGGAGCACTCACCTGAACCGAGGTAGCTAATAATGAGTTTTGTTTTCTTTCTTTATTATTAAAACATCACTAAACATCAAAAACCATCTTTACCTCTGCATTCATGCCTCGCCTACAACAACAGCACCTTACAGGACGTGACCGTTACTGTAGAGCTTGAGTTCATCAGAGACACTTTAAACTGAGTGGCTGTGCGAGCAGCATTTCGAAACTCAAAGGAACCAGTAATTCTGTCCGTCAGTCAAAGAAGAACAGAATCCTCTCTATCGCTTGTGCATTCCGGCGTCTGTGAGTGTTAATTGGCTAATCGCTCTCTCTCCAAGTCTCTGACTGCATCTTGGCCTGTGATTGGTTGAGACCGCCCTCCCGTCCCGGTAATGTTTCCATCGGTCTGCTGCCAGGATGCCCTGTGCCCTTTACCCGTGTGACCTTGTGCACACTCTGAGCGAGGATGTGAGAGAGAGAGAGAGAGAGAGAGGTCATCTCTTTGTTCGTAACCCGTGATCGGGGTCGGACTCTCGTGGGAAGTGGCACGGGGTGGTGTTGGAGGCGTTCGTCAGGCTGGAGAGTTTACAAACTCTGCAATTGTTCTGGCCGAGCGTTCCAACATCTGTAGGCTTTTCCTCCTTCATCATCAGCGCGACACCTGACCTGCGCTGCTCCCGACATCAATATCCGCCTTTATACTGGAACACAAGACCGGCACAGACGAGCGGGGTTCACAGACTCGGGTCTCCCCAAACACACTGCTGATTTACACGAGCGTGCGAAGGCATGAGCATTTCCTCATGATGAAGCTGAGTATTCCTGGTGGATAAATCATCATTTATTATAGTTCGGACAAATCATTTGATTTGAGCTTGAATCTGAGACGTTTTGCTGGGAATACGAAACAATGATTTTCATGCCGTAGGCATTTTGGTGTAGTTGATCGTTTAGATAGTTACTGTAGGTTTAGCTGAAAGTTCAACTGTCAGTGGTTTTAGTCACCTCCAGCTGGACACTTCAAATTTAACATGTGTTTTTACTTTTTGAATCCCTTCTTCACTGTTTTGCACATTTTCCTGACAGGTTCATTAAAGCGTTTCTCCTTCTAATGTTAGAAATAAGCAGCACTGCTTTAATCACTAGGATCCCGAACGTGTGAAGTGTTAGTGCTGCTCTTTAGACGAGTCCACATGCACCACTGGGAATTTTTTTTTTAATTTAGTTTTTTCCCCTCCTTTGTTCTGAAACAAAAAAACATCCAGAAGGAAAAACACAAAAATATGAAGTCAAGACGTTCTCCCTGAGTGCAGTACTGTGCAGAAGCCTTCATTTCTTCATCTCTTGCTTCCAGAGACTGATGTAGTCTTGAGGAATAGTGCACCAGGATAAGTTTAGTGAAGTCTCATTTTAACGTCTTGTCTTAAATGAACTTCAGTCGCTACAGGTGGTCATATTTGTGGGATAACAGCTGGAACGCACAGTTGTAGGTCATGTGACTCATGTGAGTTCTATAATAATAATAATAATAATAATAATAAGGATGCTGATGCAAGAGAATTTTGATCATATTTTATCATAATATTCGCCATTCTGTCAAATTATTATGACAAAGCAGTACCTTTTCAATATGCTGACATCTACAGTATTTGTGTTCTATATGTATTGGCACCCCGAGTACCCTGCAATGAGGAGAGACCAGGTTTTGTTGTTGTTGTTGTTGTTGGCTGTAACGCAAAGCTTTACTGTCCATTATTCTTCTCTATTGACCTTGTGGTTTTAACCTGCAGAAGGCTGGGGATCAAAGCAGCACGGGCTCTGTGTGTGTGTGTGTGTGTGTGTGTGTGTGTGTGTGTGTGTGTGTGTGTGTGTGATTCTTAATGCTGCTTCCTCCGATGCTCGGCTGAGGGTATTAGGAGCGGGATGCTATAAATAAATCCAGTAACCCATGACTCATTGCACATCACGCACTTTGTTATACGGTCGCGTGCAAAAGTTTATGCACCCTTACTTCAAAATGCTCAGGACGTTGCGGTACTACATGATGGTGAGATGTAGCAGAACTTCTCCTACCGCCATCCCACAGCAGCTCCAGCTCATCTCGAAATGTTTTATTTATTTAATACGACACCAGTTGCAATTTGTTTACAAACGTATTCAAGGGCGACACAATGTACAGACTTACGACATCACAGCTGGACACTGGAGACTCCTTCCTTAACGGTTACAGAAAACCTCTTCAGAGGCCTTCTGAAGTCTATTATATGGCTTCTCGTGTAATAGGAGAAGCCTGGGCAGGGTATATACTGTAATAAGTGTTATTGTTGTTATTGTGACGTGATATCAGAATCCTGCATCCGTTCCAGGGATCAGTGCAGGTTCTCGTTTATTTTTAGTTCCGCCAGCCTGAAAAGCTCTCGCCAAATCCCCAGTGTTGAGTGCTACATTAGCGCCGCGGCTGCACCCTGCTCTGTCCTTTTTATTCTCAGCCCTCGTGCTGCTGCCGCTGCTTGGTTCAGCAGTTTCAGTCGGACCGGCGCGCATCTGATCTGGAGATCTGTATCTGGGCTCCATCTTTCTTTCAGGTGTAGCAGGAGAACAGATGGAGGCCCGCGGTGTCCTTGCAGTTTTTTTTTCCGGTACGTGATGCATGCATCGTATCCGCGCGTCATCGTCACCTGACCGAGTCTCGTGGACGGGGGGCTATTTTTAGACGCGGTGAACGTGTTGGACATGCTGATGTGTGAATTGCTCTCTATCTCTCCTCCAAATCTCTCTTTCTCTCTCTCCTCTCCTGTAGGTGTGTGTGTGTGTGTGTGTGTGTGTGTGTGTGTGTGTGTGTGTGTGTGTGTGATGGGGTAAATACGATCCCTTGGAAATGATCTCTCGGAAAGATATCGCTGCTTGTTCAGGGCTTTTTCTCAACGAGGTCGAAATGTTTAGTCGAATCGTCGAAATAATGCGATGCATGCGAGAGATGAAAGAAAACACGTGAAGGAGAGCTCGCACAAGAAGTGTGTTTCGTAGGTTGAGTTAAAGATCCATGAGTTAAAGAAAGCAAAACACATCTGTACCTTAAGGCATATATGGCAGAATGAAAAAAGTAATGGCGCCCTTAAAAAAGGGAGGAGCTGTCAGTGTGTGTCTGTGTTAGCTGATGCGCTGCAGTGGCCGAGCTGCATTACTGGAGAATACACTGCATGCTATGTTTATACGATGCTCTTTCACTATTGTCCCAGGTTCTAACCAGATTGCCGCTGTTGGGCCCTTAACCTGTATGATGTACAGTAAGTTGCTCTGGATTAAGGCATCTACAAAGTGTAACAGGCTCAGTACTCTGACTACATGGTAATACCAAATATCAACACTAGGTGGCATTTGCTACGATGCTGCTCTCATTAGCTCCCTTAGCTATTCTCCACAGTAGCGAGCGGTGCAGGGTGTGACTAGAGATGCGGGGGGGGGGGTATTTTTACAGTATAAAATCGTGATAATTATAGAATCGCAATTTTAATGGAATCGGCACCGAGGTATCGCGATAATATCGTATCGGGACGTGAGCGCTGAGTCCCAGACCTAGGTGTACTGTACACTTTATGGAGCGTAGATGAGCAAAAGTTATTTCATATTGTTAGCAGAAGCACATCCACTCTGCAGGCGACACGTGACTGCCTTGGACGACTCGTACGAGATATGTTTCCTTTTGATCACATTGCACGCACACACAAGTTGCAAGCCGATCGACACCGTAGGTGTCAGGGATAAAAGTTCCCAAGGTGAGACCTGGTGCAGTGAATGGGAGCACCGGACGTCCTGCGTCTCACTGTAGCGTGTAGAAGTGTAACAGCGGGACACTGGAGTCTCGGTTAGATTCCGTTCTGCCACATCGACCTCCCGCTCCGTCTGAAGGGAAACAAACCTCAGCTGATCGGACGCTTATTAGGAAAAAGACTGAACCCTGATCTCTGGCGTGTGACCGTGGCTTATACATTCCATTCTTACTCATAAGGACCTCAAGCTCCTAAAAGATTTACACAAACAAAGAACTATCATCACACACACACACATATGCAGACAGAAATATGCTGCTTATCACACACACACATACCAGCTATGGAATCAGTTTAATGAGCTGTGTGATTTAGATAGTCCAGGTCAGACAGATCACGGTGAATATCGTATATTGAAATATTGAATATGTTGATCTAGTTGTTGTTTTTCCCCCTCAAGCAGTAAGTCGTAAGAAGTGCTGCTTCTATGAAGTGACCTTGAACTGACCTCACCCTGCCTGATGTACAGTACAGTAGTGTACTGTAGTTTAGTTTTTTGGCTTCGCTTCATCCATCAGATCCACGACTCGTGTGTAAAAGGATAAAAGAGCTTCTGATTCAATACAAGTTGACTGACAATGTGCTCTCAGGTTTGCCCTGTTAGTGAGTTTGGAGTGAAGTTGATGTTATTGTAATGTTGTTCTTATCTTGTTGTCATTCTTTTTTTTCAGCAGTGAAAAGTAATGTACGATCTTATGTTCAGTGATTCATTCGGAAATGATAAATCCATTAGCTAACACATGCGGTGTGGCCAGGAACAAAAAAATACCTTAAGGAAATAGATCGAAATGTAATATACTGTGATACAAAAACATCACAATAGTATTAGTTTTGTCACTTATTATTTTATTTTTGGAAATAGGATAACAGGACACGAGTCTTCTACTGTATATAACCATTACATTCGTGTTGTTTTTGCTCGAAATCTCTCTCTCTCTCTCTCACTGTGTGACACACAAACTGCCAATCAGAGACTGCATGTTAATTCCAATTGGCAAATTCAGATGGCATCTGTGCACTGACTGACACACACACACACACACACACACACACACACACACACACACACACACATGATGAGATCCAGGCACAAATTCAGCCCAGGATAAAGAAATCACTGCAAAGATTGTGAAGTTCATATTCAGTAAAGGAAAGAATGTAGGTTTTAAAAACACATCTCCAGTTACAGACAGATGCACCGTAACATTTAAACCATAAAAAACATATAATATATGTGTTTAATGTTACAAAGTATCTCTCTGCGTTTGTTTTTGAATAAACAGTGGAACCTCGGATTGTGAGTAACTCGGTTTATGAGTGTTCCGCAAGACGAGCAAAGATTTTTAATAAATTTTGACTTGAAAAACGAGCATGTCTTAGTTTACGAGTGCCATGTTTTTTGACACCGACACACACACACACACACACACACACACACACACACACACACACGCTCTTTCGCCTTTACACCCCCCCTCCCCGGCTTCACACAGACACACACACTCTCTGCTCTACACAGAAATAGCTCTGTCGCTATTCTTTTCAAAGGTAAGGTGCTGGTTCATTAGTTTTTTGTTTTTTTTACTTTACAGCAGTGATTTCGCTAGCCTGCGCTCACATGAGTGTCATTAGAGAGATTTCTTTTTTTCCCGTTAAAGCAGTGTTTCCGTTGTGTGTGTGTGTGTGTATTTGTTGTGAAACTTAAAAAGCGAGGTGGGGGGAGGGAAGAGGAGTTTTACTGTGTAAGACAAGGCGAGGGAAGGGGCTAATTCCACACATACACACACACACACACACACACACACACACACACGCATACACACACAAATACATGGCGCCTTCATGCACAAACTTATCTGTTGACATTTATTTAAACTTTATTTTAAGGTAAAGTGCAGGTTAATTTGTTTTATTTTTACTTTATATATTGTATTAATTATTTTTATTTATTTATTTTTACGGGCTGTGGAACAAATTATTTGAGTTTTCATTATTTCTTATGGGAAGATTTGATTTGGTTTACGAGTGTTTTGGAACACGGTTATGAATTATGCTCATAATCCAAGGTTATATTGTATAGATTTTTCACTCGGTATCTGCTTTGTTCTCCCGGTGCTCAGTGAGTTACTGATCAGAAGGTGGGTGGTTCGAGTCCCAGCTCTACCACGTTGCCACTGTTGGGCCCTTGAGCGCGGCCCTTAACCGAATCTGCTCCAGGGGCAGATTGTATAAAGAAACTGTGCAGTAATGTACTGTATATGTGACAATTACAGGCTTAAATTAATTCACACAGACGCTCAGGCCACCTGTGGAAGGTCTTTAATACTCAATGTTCCTAAAGAGAGTTTTACGTCTTCTTATTTTCTGTCAATGTTTCTGATTCATTTCGTAGTGTTTCCACTGGAGACAGGAATCACAGAGGACCGACCGATACGATGATATCATGAAACCTGTCAGCTGATTTCATTTATATTACGATTCGGGTATTATCATTATTTTATAAATATCCAGATCCAGGTTTTTTTTTTAGATTTGGCTACAGTTCTAAACAAGTTTAAAATCAGATGCTGTGCTGTGCTGCCTGGTAATGTGGGAATGGTTTAGAGTGCCCCACCTGTAGGATTGTAGAGGAACTGCAACATTTCACTAACTCAAATGCAAACATGTACAGAATAAAGTAATAAAAAAAAATTTTTTTCAATTGATTTTTAGAGTCAGAGTGGAGATACAGGAATTGCCCCACAAACTGAATCATGTTAGTGATATATCATACATATACTGTCACACTAACTACGGGGCAATCATGCTGTGCCCGAAAATGTCAAGACCGCCCCTTTTAGTGAATTTTAGTGTCAAATTTCTCCTTGGACCTCCAGCAAGGTGGGTGGTTCGAATCTCGCTTCAGGTCTTTGGGCGCGGAGTGTGTTGGGATGGGAATTTCTCCGGTTTCCTCCAGCAGTCCAGAGGTGGAGTCAGATTGGTGTTTCCAAATTGCCTATTGTGTATGATTATATATTGTGTATGTAACTTCCATCCGTCCATCTAGGAAGCTCTGTAGTCCAACTAGGGACGGTGGAGGCCAGTGGTGACCAGTGTATTTATTCAAATTTTATGACTGTGGTAGACTCATTAACACTCGTTCACACACCATGAGCAATATGGGAATGCCAATTAGTCTAATCTGCATGTCTTTGGACTGTTGGAGGAAACTGAAGAACCTGAAGGAAACCCATCAAGCATGGGAAGAACATGCAAACTCCATACACACAGAGACCCAGAGACGGGAATCGAACCCAGAACCTGGAGGTACGAGGCGACAGTGCCACAATATACAACTTTTATTATTAATAGTTAATAATGTCATTTCCTGTTTTCAGGGAAACAAAAACAAACAGTTGAGGCTCCTGTGAAAAAAAAAAAAACAGTTTAGATAAGATGTGAAAAGGTTTGATGTCTGGATTGTGAAGAATCAGGAACCCAGAACTCGTGGCTGAAATGTTATCTGCAGAGTGGGTGTGAAGAGCTGAAGCGTGTCATGTGCCTCAGTCGTGTTATCAGGACAGGCTGCACAGAGTCATCGTCTTCTTTTCAGGATGTGAAGACGATCGGCCCGTGCACGTCTTCCCTCTTTTATAAGGTCACACACTCTTTAGTCTCTGCAGGTAATTAGGGTTATGTGCGGCAGCGGCAGGGTTTCCTCACCGCCACGTCCGAGCGAGAAGAGAAGAGCCGGGACGTGATCATGACTGTAGCTGAGAAGAGCTTCTGAATATACAAGTGTGTGTGTGTGTGTGTGTGTGTGTGCGTGTGCGTGTGTGTGTGTGTGATACTAACAGCAAGGGTGAAGATGGGCGAAGAAAAGGGAACGGAAAGGGATGAGAGAGGAAAGGACACACAGCACAGTAGGAGAGACGGGAAGGAGAGGATGGATGTCTAATTAGCGCTGTGAGGGCGATTTGCATGTGATCCCATCACACACACACACACACACACACACACACACACACACACACACGCACACACACAGAGGACGAGAGAAAGTGTGTGAGGCAGAAATAGCAGTGACGTGAATCGAGCTGCAGCTGGAGGTCACTGAGACACAGCGCTGCCCTTTTTATCACG
>QMIH01002600.1:3223-20335 GCA_003987875.1 Clarias batrachus | reverse complement strand
TCCTCTGTGTGTGTGTGTGTGTGTGTGTGTGTGTGTGTGTGTGTGTGTGTGTGGGCTCATTGCTTCTCTTAAGGATTAAAGGATTGTAATAAAAGAAACGCGGCTTTATTTGTGGAGCAGTTTGAGCTTCAGACACTCAGGCAGTAAGGTTCGTATAACGATCGAGGTTGTATTTGTGTAAGTGTCTGTTTCCTCCGTGACCCCAATCTGTCTCCCTGGTCCCCGTTGTCTCTACGCTCCCCGCCTGACCGCGGCCTCGCTGGCGGCTCCTCCCCTCCTAACACGCCCCTAATAGCCGCTCGTTCTGAATCTAAACGCAGGGCCGCGTGATTACACAGCGGGAGAAATTAGCATCCTGTCCTAAGATTAAACGCTCGTCCCCAGATCCGGTCTGGTTCACATCAGCGTGTGTGTGTGTGTGTGTGTGTGTGAGACACACAGAGGAGGTATATACTGTATAAGAAGTGACTTACTGACCTGACGTTGATTATACTCCTACAGTATAAATCACTACAGTGCTCGATTGTTGCCTCTTTTCTTTACCACTACGCCTCAGTTGTAATCGAATCAGTGTTACATTTAGCGCTCAGTGATAGAGAGAGAGACGTCCTCCTCCTCCTGTCCTGGAGTTATGAGGAAATATAAAGTTACAGCTTTATCTCTGACACTGGAGACTCCTTCCAGAAATGTTACTGTACATAAACATCTCTTTGTTCAGTTTTTGGGGAATTTGCAGTTCTGGTAAAAGAACAAAAACAAATCCCCGTTTCATATCCGTGTTCATTCTCTCACCTACGCAGTAAAATCCCCGCTGTAGATTGAACACTTTCAGAGTTTATACGAGGCCACCAGGACACATTTAAACCCAGCCGGGTGTTACTGCATGACTGGGGAACTTGCGGTGTAATAACTCGGGGTGGGGCGACATTTCTAACGTATGGCACGAGATGTATAGCTTTACTAATAACGAAATCAATAATGATGCGGTTAAATGTAAAAATTGTGAGTTTGCTGATACAGTGGTACTCCTGCATATGAATTTTCGCCTTAAGAACTGAAATTTTGCAAGACATTTGCTTGGGCATACGAGTGAACGAACCGAGCGCTAAGCCCCACATGTGCACCCAGGAGCCGCTCAAAACATGTCTGTGTCAGCGGAAAGCCATGTGAAGTGAGTTTACATATTTTTTGTGTTTTTTGTTTTTTTTGCATTTTGTGTAAGATTTAGTGAAGACGTAGCACCATGGGGTCTCGAGAATGTCATCAAGGACGGTAGTAAGAAGAAAAATGAGCCGCTTTCAGTTTGGTTTTTAAATCAGCCAGTCCCGAGAGGAATCATAAATTAAGGTTTAATGTCTATTTATTTCATATTTTACTTCATCTACATGTCTTTTATAAATGTTTACATTGTTTTTATATGCAAAATATGATTACAGTGTTGGAAATTGGTAATATTGGTGTTATTTTTGGGAGGCTGGAACGGATTAGCTGCATTTACATTATTTCCTATGGGACAGCGCGTCTCACAATACGACGTTTCACTTTTAAGTGAAAACTCGCCTCGAGAAACGATTAAATTTGTATGCCGAGGTACAGCTGTGCATAAATCCTTAAGTCCTTAAAAGTACATCCACCAAACTACATCCTTCTGTTTCTGCATCTCTTTAAACGGCCATTTAATACATCATTGTCATACATCAACGCAATGTGAGATATTTTATAAAATGTTGTTGTCATTACCCAGAATTCCCTGCCTGAGTGTATGTTTATGTGTTTATAGTTACAAGGTGATCATTTCACACCAAAACGCTGTTCCCCCCCGGGCTGGCGGACGTCACGTGTCGAGGCCCGGCGCGTCGGGTTATTACGGCCGCCGTCCCGGTGCTCCAGCCGTGACCTCACTGACCGTCTGCGTCCGTTCTCGCCGCACCTTGACTGAGAAACGCGTCCAGTGGGACAAGCATGAGAGTGCACGGCTGATCGATCTCCGGCTCGGCGTCCGTCTCCCCCCGGCGCCGTCCAGAAACGTGACAGCGGCGGCGGATTTTTATGTCTTTAGCTGCCTGTACAATTAGGTCCGTGATGAATTACCTTTTCAGCTCTTGAAGTGCTGTATAGCTGAGGAGCTGAAGCGGTGCCTGGCACAATCAGCCCACTGTTCAGCCCACTGTTCGCCCGGGCTGTTCCCAGGAAACCGCACAGCATGCGGCATTGTGTGCATCTCGCTTTGCTGGCTGACCACGTTGCCTGGCTTTAGCCGCAGCAGCACGGCGCCTAATGAGAGCCGGATCGCACCGAGTGACCGGAGCGCTGCGTGGACCTCCTGCACATTCACAGGGCAAAGATAGTGGCGTATAAATAAAGTCAGATAGTGATGAGAGAAAATAGAAAGGAAAGAGGAGAGTGGAGGGGACGGGTGGGGGTGGGGGAGGGGGAGCTTGTCGAGGGGCACACGTCGGTGCCAGCTAATAACCCCGAGCATGGAGAGAGCATGCCGGTTCTTCCCAATTAAAGAAAGGAGGAAGGAAAAACGGGTTAGAACCGGATCCGAGCTGGTCCTAGCTGGTTCTGGTTGCCCTGGTGGGAAGACGGAGCTCGGGCGCTTTAGACGGGAGGTCAAGAGCAAACCGTCGCTTTAGGAGAGGGTCGGGGGGAGGGGGTTTTAGGACAGCGGACGATGGATGAAGTTTAACGGGAAACACACGCCACTTTCACACACGGTGGCTTTCACGGCTGCTCGGACCTCCGGCAGGTTCCTCCTTAGACATCAGCGGGGGTCCGAGACTCAAAGACCAGCCTGAGAGACAGCAGGAAGAAAAACAAGCCGTCGGCTGGGCTTTCACATCCACGCCGCCGGGATTTGAGCTCCATCTCACAGCAGGAACAGGGAATTCAGCCCGGAGCTGATGCAGACACCTAGAGTCTTATTATAAAGATTTACGCCTTTTTAATTGCTGTTACAGTGACATGCATTTCTAAAGATTTTAGTTCCTCTCTCGTCTCTGCTGAACCATAGAAACAGGCCTGGGAACAAAAAAAATCTATACCTAATAGAACTAATATAACGGGTTATGACATCAGGGACGCTGGTGATGTCTGTATTCCTGTCTGGATCTCTAGTCAGTGAGACTCTGAGTGTGTAATGCCACTCTGTGTGTGATGATTTCTGCTTCTAATTGGTCTACTCGCTGTGTAAGAGCCACTTCCTCAGGCTGAGTCACATGGCGGTGTGTAAAACGACATCTTTATGAAGTCTCAGTGACGATGACCGTAACGCCATTATACGCACTCGTTTTGGTCTCTTGCGACGTTTCTGATCTAATCACTCTCGGCATCCGGTGTCCTGGAGGTCCTCCATGACGTGCGTTCTCTCTCTCTCCTCTCTTCCCCGCAGAGATCTGTGAGGAGCGGGAATCCTCCGGGAGATCTCTGCTGAAGCTTCTGGAATATCTGCAGCCTCTGGAATAACTCGCCATCGTCATGGAGCCGGGGTCGACCGAGATGAACGCGCTTCCTAACGGGAAAGGGCACGAAGGCGGATCCGAGACGACAGCCACGCCCACCTCGCCCAAAACCCAATCGGACGACACGGCTCAGTGAGTGAACCCCACCGACACCGTGTTTCTATTCTGTGTGTGTGTGTGTGTGTGTGTGTGTGTGTGTGTGTGTGTGTGTGGACGGAGGGCGTCTTTGCTAAAGCAGAAAAGTTTCAGAAAGTCATTTTTAGCGCTTTTGAAAGTGATTTGACTTTTTTTTTTTGAAGCTAGATCAATTTCATACCAATGTCTCTTTGTGTGTAAGAGATGTCTATTCATTAAAAACAGATTATCAATTAGCTTGAACCTGCACAGATCCTAATCCTAATGCACAGATGAAGGACAAAAGCCATTTCTTTAGCCTCAACCTGGCAAAGTAAAGAAATTTTAGCATCTAAATGGACAAAGCAGGAAGTAGAGGAGTTAGCATCTGTGTTTTAACGTTTTCCCCGTGATGACGTGCCGTTTTTCTAGAAGCGTGTGAACCGGGCCTGTGTGTGTTTGTGGTGTCTTACAGCCGGCCTGCAGCCGCGTCGCCTGAACGAGGTGAAACCCAAAGTGCATCTTGCTGATAGTCATCACCGTCATATCGCACGTCACGGATCGGAGACAAACGCTCGCTTAGCACAATGTCATGCCTTTTGTTGATGCGTCTAAAACAAGTGCATGTGACAGTTTGTGGATGGATCTGTGTGTGTGTGTGTGTGTGGGAAAGAGAGAGAGAGATGGAGAGCAAGAGCAAGTGTGTGTGTGTGATTGCTTCACATGTTCAAAGCAGCCGTGAGGCCTTTGTCCAAACACTGCTCCTAACCCTTGGCCCCGTCCCAGCATGCACAGGTTTACACAGACTCAAGACGACCACGCACACACACACGCACACACACACACACACACACACACACATATACACACACGTGCTAGAAAAAAATTGTGTTGTTTCCTTTGCTAAGGGTCTCTCTGCATGTGTGTGTGTGTGTGTGTGTGTGTGTGTGTGTGTGTGTGTTTTCTTCTCTGCGCTATCAATGGATGCCGAATCTTCCTCGCTCAATGCTCTGCCTTGTAGGGAACTCGTACCTAATAGTACAGAGAATTCCAGGTAAGGAGATTAGCTTGTTTTTTTGTTCTTTTCGTGTATGTGTGTGTGTGTGTGTGTGTGTGTGTGTGATGTGTTGGGATGGGAATCACCAGTCACCTCCTGATACGAGATTATTATCCCGATACCATGGAAATTCTATATGATTCTATAAGTATCATGATTTTTTTTACTATCCCGTTTTTTATATTACATTTTCCCCCAATTTTAAAAGTGTATTGATTAGTTAAATGTTGCACATTCATTCGAACATGAGTTTTCTTACTTAAAACTACAAACTAAGCAAACATACAAGAGTGTGACATTTAACTTCGAATTAAATGAAATATAAAGCTTCGTTATTACTGCGCAGCGCGTATCTCTCTCCTCCGCCATAATTATTATTTCTAAACAAATTTAGGTAATAATTCTCTCCTACCGCACGGGATGAAAATGTGTGAAGAGTTCAGCGTGCGCCACCTGCAGGATTATAAAGAAATTGCGACATTTTACCGCTCTAACGCCTCCAAAGTTTCAAAACTTGAGCGCGCGGAGAAGCCGGGCGCGGGACGTCTAACGCATGTGCTTTTACACTGATTAGCGCTTGCGGTGTTATGAGACTGGTGTAAGTGTATGTAACGAGGACGGTCGAGACACAGAGTTTGGGACAAAAGGCAGATTGGAGGCTTTTAACGCACATGATGTTTGATAATGTAACGCCATAAAAATGTGTTTCTGTTGACACTCGGACGTTTCTGCGCTCGATACAGAATCGTTTAAATCTGAGGCTGATCGGCTGATCACCGGTCACGAAACTCTCTGACCAATCAAACTGAGGACCAGACGATTCTGCTGACTGGCCGATCTCTATTATAAATGTTAAAAATAGTTTTTAGTAAATCGAGTTTGGAGTCAGTGTGGCGATACATGAATCACACATAAAAGAATCGCGACTCGTAACTAAATCGATCCCCCCACTCCCACTTATTTGATACAATCTGTATGAATCTACTGTATATGAATCTATATGACTCTATATGAATCTACTGTATATGACTCTATATGAATCTACTGTCTATGAATCTATATGACTCTATATGACTTTACTGTATATGAATCTATATGAATCTATATGAATCTACTGTATATGAATCTATATGACTCTATATGACTTTACTGTATATGAATCTATATGAATCTATATGACTCTATATGAATCTACTGTATATGACTCTATATGAATCTACTGTCTATGAATCTATATGACTCTATATGACTTTACTGTATATGAATCTATATGAATCTATATGAATCTACTGTATATGAATCTATATGAATCTATATGACTGTATGTGAATGTAGCGATGTGTAAACACTGTGCTGTGACGTAGCTACAGTAGTTCATACACACACACACACCACACGGGTCTCACACAGCGTAAATGTGATGTCGTGTCGTGTGTGATTTCAGTCCCAGCAGAGCTACGAGAGACACCGAAGCCACCCTGGCCGAGAGCTCCGAGTTCCTCTCCAATGGCGACGAAAAGAAGCCGCCGCGCTTCACAGACGCAAGTTACTTCACTCACTTTCACTCGGATTAACTCGATTTCTTATTGATCTACACATCTGACTAACACCTGTCACTGTCAGTGTTGAATTCTGGATTTTCTTGGCTCTTGACTATTTATTTATTTACCACAGGCCTCAGAGCTCCACTAAAGTGTGTGTTAATACAATTAAATTCCATTTTATTTCTATAGCGCTTTTGTCATTGTCGTTAAGCAGCATAAAATATATATTATTATTTCTTGTTTAAATACCCCTCACATACCTTTTTTTTTCACTCCTCCCATAAATTCACCATTTCGGGTGTTTATGTAAATGAGCTACTTCTAAGCCGCACCCCTTCAGAGAACAGCAGAGCTGGGTAACAAGCTGTGGGCGGGGTTTCCTCTTCTCATCTTATGAGGTCATATTAAGATGAAAAGCTCCTAAAATTAAGAGGATTGGTTTGGTTAAACTTCAGGACATGAAAGAAAAAAATGACAAAAAGGACACACGCATCTAAAAAGTGAATTTTGTATAACAGGTGCACTCGTTCGAATGTTGTTTTTTATATACTAGCAGTAGACTAGAGGAGAGTTTACATACAATGATATTTTGCATAAAAAGATGTTTATGTAACTGACATTTATACAATAGAAATTATACATTATATACAGTACTGTGCAGTAGTCTTAAGCGACTTGTGTATTTATTTATTTATTTATTTGGTAAAAGAAACCTCTAATACAGCGGTACCTCGGCATATGAATCCGTTCCCGAGGCGAGTGCTTAAGGGGAAATATTGCATTTTCCCATAAGACATAATGTGAATATTATACAGATACCAATACAGTGGAACCTCGGATTGCGAGTAACACGGTTTACGAATGTTCCGCAAGACGAGCAACGATTTTTAAATTTTGACTTGAAAAACAAGCATGTCTTGGTTTACGAGTGCCAAGTTTACACCGACACACACACACAATCATCTGTTGGGTTTTATTTTATTTTATTTTTTTTTAAAGTGCAGGTTAATTTGTTTTATTTTTACTTTAAATATTGTATTAATTATTTTTCTGTATTTTTTTGGGCTGTGGAACGAATTATTTGTGTTTTCATCATTTCTTATGGGAAGATTTGATTTGGTTTACAAGTGTTTTGGAATACGAGCCAGCTTCCGGAACAAATTATGCTCGTAATCCAAGGTTCCACTGTATTATCATTACCATTATTACTGATGTCCAACACTATACATTATTTACATATAAAAACAATCTTAATCATTTAAGAAAGATTTGTACCTCAGACTATATTTTAAGTAAAGGGTCGTCTCACCAAATATTGACTTTGTTTCATTAATTGCTGTTTAATGTTTTTTTATAGTATTTTAAAATGTATTTAAAGATTTAAGCAACGGTTATTTTCATGTGCTTAAGACTTGTGCACAGTACTGTAACTTATTAACTTTAGGAAATAAGAAAGATCTTTGTAGATTAACTGTACTGTATGTGTTATAAAAGAAGTCAAATCTCATAACACTTCAAAAAAGCTTCCTCTCATCACCCTGATGATGATTATTTTCCCATCACTGCTTAACACACATCATGTAATTCCTTATGTTGTTGTTGTTGATGTTATAAATGCTCTGTGTTATAATTGTCTTTTTTGTTTTTTATCAGTTTGAAGGAAAGACTTCGTTTGGAATGTCCGTCTTCAACCTGGGAAACGCCATCATGGGGAGCGGAATCCTGGGTCTGGCGTACGCCATGGCGAACACCGGCATCGTCATGTTTCTGTGAGTCACACGTGTGTATGAACGTTTAGCTGATGATGGAACAGAAACACAGCTCGCGATCTCACACGTCAGGTCTCGGTGATTTACCGCGTGCTCCTTTATTATCCTAAATCCTTCGCACGCGCCTGTAGACGATGATGCACAGCGTTTATTATCACTCCGGGGCCGTGAGCACGGCACGCCTCATTGTCTTTGTTGTAAACCGTATGAGACTGGATGACTGACCGGATTGTTCAATATTAGTTCTAACAAGTGAACAGTGGAGTGCCGGCGTAAATCTGTTAATAATTCTGTCACCGCGTCGGTAAAACGAAGCAAGTACAGATGAAGCGGACCCGACGTCCTGCCGGAGGGCACGGGGTACAGGAGGGGGAACGAAATAATCTGCTGTGTTATTTTAATGTCACGAGAAAATTCTTTATGCAGAGCAGAGGGATTATGATGTGGAGGTTATATAAGTGCACACACTCACACCGCGGCGCCTGAGACACAGCGCTGAGCTGCTTCAGGGACTTAGTGACACTGTCAGTGATTGTACATGTTTAAAAAGTGTTGTAATGTGAAATCGCTGAAGATCGAACTGTAAGTGACCTCATCAGGATCATCTAAACATTAAAGCTTAACATTTATAAAAAAATCCATTTAGGAATAAAATGTGTACCTGAACATACAGCATGCATTAGGAGAGTCTTAATGCTGTATATATTTGTCTGTACATTGGGTCAGAACTCGCTCTTTCAATGATATCTTTACATTACATACATTGGAGGATCAGAAACCCGTCTCAGTGAAAATCTTATCTGTCTGTATGTCTGTATGTCTGTCCAGCCAGATTGTGTCACGGCATCACGCAAAACTGTCTGGACAGAATTGACTGAATCTTCTGCAGCACTTAGATCTCTGCCTGAAGTTTAATCTGCACCATCAGTGAAATCTAAATGTTGAGTAAAAGTGATGTTATGAATAGTTATGTGTGGGATTTAATAATCTACTAATGCGCTACTGCCTCAATGTAAACAAACACCTGCAGCAATAGATATTAATGAGAAAAGATAAAGTGAATATTTTGACTGGGATTAGTTCATATTTTACTGCAGCTATCAGTTTTCAGAGTAAATGATTCACTTTTAGGGTCGTCCCGATGCAACCAGCTTGATCTGCTATTATCTTTTTATTATCAGTTATCGGTCGTCATTAAAGTTAAAGGCTAAACAAGGTAAATTCACCTTTTACCCGAAAGTAAGCTTGAGGTTTCCATTTGTTCTGGAACTTGGTCAAGGTCGTGGCTCAACGTTGCACGAGAATGTGACCTTGCAAAAATCCCTTGTTTTTTTTTTTTTTTTTTTTTTTAGCCCCAGTGTTTGTTTGCCGCGGAGGTAGCGTAGCCGCCTGGCCGGGTTCAGTTCTCCTGCCAGCGAGCGGGCCGTAAGTCCCTGCTAATGCCGTTTTTATGAGGAAATTCACATGGATTGTGGGATTTGTTTTTCCAAATGACCTTCGGCATTCGCTGGGGCGTCTGGGAGACCTGCGTCCCTGCCAGCTCACGTAGCATAAAATCTAGGATATACTGAGATTGTGTGACAGTGACAGATGACAGATCTTTGCGTCCCTGAAAGTCAAGAAAAGGCCAAGTTGCATCTAAAGCGCTGTTTTTTTTAAAGGCTAGAAGTTTCCGTAATTGTTAAGAAACTCACTTAAAAGTCACAGCATGACTGTTAACAATATAATAACTTAACACATCTCACACCCGAGTGATTAAACCTCCCACTTAAAAGCGAACTGAAAGAAAAGACCATGGTGATGTAGAAACATGTTCGGGTTGAGACAGAGCCAAGTAAGAGACCTTTCTGGAGAGTAGAGAAAAAAAAAACATTCTGTAGTATGAATGTACAATAAAACACTTTAAAGAAGCTGAATAATGAGATGAACCCTGATTGAAGGACTATATGTAAGTCTGTTATCTGTTCTGTCTGATTGTCTGATTGTCAGACAGCAGCTTTAGCGTGAACTGTACATGGAGCTGGAGAGCTTCATGCAGAAACAGCGACTGGATGACGACACTCACACAGATGGAAGCTTCACGCTGGGTCTCTAAGCAGTAAAAGCCAGCAGATTTTCCTTGGCATTTAAGAGCGTTGAATTATGCAGAACCAGGCTGGTGGGGACGGTTGCGGAGACAAGACGTGAACCCACAGACTGGAAAAAAATCTGCTGGTATTTTAGAGTTTTAATCAGCGACCTGTGAGAGGTATTAGCGGTGATTCTGTCGTTTTGGAGAATGAGGAAGCGAGGTCGAGGTGGTGCTGTTGCTCGCCTCGTTGAGATTCGTTGAGAGTCACAGCAGTGCGTCTCCTGAGGGGACGGAGGTCCTGGACATTACTCTGTCTGAATCTCACGTCTCGCACTATTACACAACACGACTCCTGCTCCTGACGTGCAGCACTGCGTGATGAAGAAAAGGAACGCTCTGATCCGGAGGCCGAGCTTTTACCTTAACTACTGATTTTTAAAAAATCGGGTGACATTTTATCACCGCTTATTAGATGACCACGATACAGCAGGTATCAATATTCTCTGGATAACTGAAAATGCATCTGTTTATCGTAGAGCATATTGAGAAAAAATGACTGATGGTGGACCACCATGACTTGTTACACCCACGTAAGATCATCAGGTAATGCATCAAGTAAAATCTACACCATCTTCCAGTCGAATTTACGATCAAAATGTAATGTCTGTTCCATCCATTTATTCATTATCTATACTGCATATCCTGGGCCTGGAGCTTATCCAAAAGCAATTAGGGCACGAGGTAGGGTACACCCTGGATGAGGAACCCAAACCCAAGAGGAACCTCAAGTCAAGTCAAGTCAAGTCAAGTTGGTTTTTATTGTCCTTCCAACCATATACAGTTCAGTACACAGTGAACCAAAACAATATTCCCTCCAGGACCAAGATGCTCTTCAAGTGCAGGAAGAACATGCAATCTCATGCAAAAATCGACAGTGCAAACCAATAAGGCACCAACACATGACATGTATTACTTTGGGTTATTTCTGCTGGTTGTGTTTATAATGGGTAAAAGACATCGTTATCTTTTTTGACTTTATTAATACGGTGAACTGAATCCCAGCACCAGCAGGGAAACGTGCTAATCTGCCCTCCTCCTCATACTTTAGCTCTACATGATAAGTCTTGTGACCAGAGCCTCCCCCCATAAAACACACCCATTTTCCTTCTCGTGCCTCTACAACCCAAATTCCGGAAAAGTAACTAAAACTAAAATGCTTTCAGATCACAAAAGTAACTAAAAGACTTTCAGGTCACATGAGCCAATATGTTACTCACAATAGAACATGGACAACATGACAAATGTTTAAGCGGGGAACCTTGACACTTTCATGTACACAATATTTGGCCCATTTCAAATTCGATACCTGCTACAGGTCTTTAAAAAAGTAGTGACTGGGGCGTGGTCACCATGGTGTAGCATCTCCTCTTCTTTTCAAAACAGTCTGAAGACGTCTGGGCATTGAGGTTATGAGTTTCTGGAGTTTTGCTGTTGGAATTTGGTCCCATCCTTGCCTGAAGAGTCCAAGATCGTCTTTGACGTATTTTTAATGATGTAGTTTAATGAAGCACCAAATGTTCTCTATAGGTGAAAGATGTGGATTGCAGGCTGACGAGTTCACACCCGGACTCTTCTACTACGGGCCCATGCTGTTGTAATAGCTGCAGAACCTTGGTTTGCATTGTTCTGCTGAGATACACAAGGCCTTCCCTGAAATAGACATCATCTAAAACCTTTATATACCTCTATAGAACACGCAAGCTGCCCACATCGTATCCACTTATGCCCCCCCACCATCAGAGGTGCTGGCTTTTGAACTGAATTGTAATAACAAACTGGAAGGTCTCCCTCCAAGAAGAATGTCAAATTTGGACTCGTCTGTCCATAGAACTCGTCTCCACTTTAAAACAGTCTATTTTATATGAGCCTCGGCCCACAGGACATGACGCCGCCTCTGGTCCATGTCCACATATGGCTTTCTTCATGATAGAGCTTTAGTTTGCGTCTGCAGATGGCACGGCGGATTGTGTTCACCGACAGTGGTTTCTGAAGGTATTCCTGGGCCCATTTATTAACGTCAGTGGCGAGTGATGAAAAATAATACAATTATGAAATGTTTGCCATTATTAAGTCGTTCCCAGAAGGCTGAGAAAGATCCACAGGGACATACTGTATGGTGTTTGAGATGTTGTGGCAGTTCAGACCCAATTATCTAGTGCTGGTGTTCAGGGTTTCGACTAATTGTTATAGTAGTGGCTAATAAGGAATAAAGTGACGACTCGTCTCCAGTAGCTTTTATTCCTGATTAGCCAGGCAAGAAACAGAACAGAAGTGAACTGTCCCCGGAAAGCGTTCACTTGGACAGGGCCGTCCCTCCTGACTCCCGCACTCTCAGACCGACAGTCTCATTCGTAAAAAGAAGAAGAAGAAAAACAGCGCAGAGTTGAAACGGGGGTGAAGGACGTGCTTGGCAGAATGTTTGTCAACCGCGACTCCTGCCAAAGTCACCAAAGCTTTCTGTAACTGTACAGCACATAAAGACTGAGAGAATAAAAGAGGGAGACAAAGGAAGAGAGAGATAATGATTAAGAGAGAGAGAGAGTCTTATTCGTAAGCAGGAAAAGAAGGAAGCTGTGCTTCGGCCCTCCAGCTAGAGTATCTTGTCCAGATGTACAGTAGACAGCTGGAGTCTGGAGAATGGTGTGATATTTTTAGGATACACGCTTGTCATCCTATAAACACTTTCGCTCCGCCTGGTTTTCTTATTAAAGCCTGTAAAAAAGGCTTCCAGTTATTTTTATGTCATTAACAACCCAACATCAGTCAGATATAAGACATCTATATACAGTACAGTATTTATTTATATGTATTAAAGCAGCTGGTCTCGTGTCTCGTGATTATATTTTGTATGTTTTTATCTTATACATATGACGGGCGTTCAAGTCAAAGTGGGACTTTTGATTGTGTATAATAGCAAGACACAACTCTCAGAGTAAAAACTCCCTTTATTTCTCTATATAATCCTCTGCTACACTAATGCACTTATCCCAGTGTCTCAGTAGTGCTTGCACATCATCAAGGTAGAGACACGATGGGACCGTCTGCCTGATTCATGTATGAAACGCCGGAACCCAGGAACTCCTTTAATGGCCCAAACATGTGTAAAAGTCCTGGAACGAGGTCAGGACTGTACGGGGGACGCGGCGGTAACTCCCAGCCGAGGTCCTGTAACGTGCGAGTGGTGTTGGTGATCGAGTGTGTGTACAGTTCACACAGTTTGTGATGTGGATCAGGCGTTCCACTCACTGGATTTTCCCCAGAAACGCCTGCAGTGGGCTCAGAGGCACCTCCATCAGGATTGGCATTAAAAACCTCTTTAAACTAATTGCACCGTTCACATGTTTTACTGCAACTAAGAGTCTCAGCATCACCGAGTACTGTGCTTCACTCGTACAGCATGACTGTGTAACCAACATACATCTGATGTAGGTATGAATATAAAGTAAATATTTTGTGTCGGGGGGTAACCAGGCAGCGGTCAGGATAAAGGTCGACGCGAACAAAAGAGAGCAGGAACAAAGACAAGATTAGGAAATGCGCAGCTTGGTAATGCATACAAACATGTAATACTGTGTGTGGGAACACGTGAGGCATAAACACGCACACACACACACACACACACACACAAACAGGCGATCCTCATTAAACTCCCACAGCAACCGGGAGACGAGGACGCACAGCACCGAGCAGCATTTTCCCTCTGCAGAGAGAAATTAACGTTTTATTTAAGGACCATTAGGACAAATCCATCACAGAGCACACACACACACACACACACACACACACACACACACTTACATTCACACACTATGGGCAATCTGGGAACTGCAGTTAATCTAACCTGCATGTCTTTGGACTGTGGGAGGAAACCAGAGTACCCAGAGGAAGCCCACCAAAACCATGCAAACTCCACGCGCCGAGGCGGGAATCGAACCCGGACCACCATGAGGACCAGAATTATTTAAGAAAAGCACACGATCAAGCGTCTTCAGTCAGAGAAAGCTTGGGTAGGGAGCCATGCATGTCCTCCTGAGCCGTTTCGGAGGATGCGACTGCCACAAACTCCTACATGACCCCCAAAAAGACGGGTTTTTAGTGTGTGTGCGCCTCCCTGGTGGCCATGTGAAGTGTCAGTCATGTTAATCTGCTTTGAGGCTGGATGGTGTCTCCCTGATGAGGGAATGGGTTTCCACTTTAACATGGATTACTTTTTTTTTGCCTCCGCACTCAAACCATCTATCGACTCTTTCCAAAATCTGTACATTGTGATCCTTAAATGTGCTCCAAACGCTTTTCACTGCATTGTACTGTATACACTATACTGTTACTGCTCTTGCATTTTGCATTTCCAGTCTTGCATTAAAAGTTGTTTTTACTTACTCTGGAATCGATCGTCCCGTGCTGGAGACGAGCGCAGCGGCCCCTGTAGCTCTATAATGAGATAATAACCCTGTACTATATTACTGCTCTCCACTGGGATTCTCACGAGTACTGAGTGAGCTGTAAGTAATTAAACACAAGGTAAACTCTTATTACAATCCTCCAGATGTCAGAGTACAGAAGCGATGCCGTGATGACGCTGTGAGCTCCAGAGAGATTCAATCACTTACAAAATACACTAAATAAAAATAAATCTGAGCTGACTCTGGATCAAGTGGAAAAAACCTGAGTATTTTTTTGGCAGCATCCAGACAGGAAGGGTAAAGGCTATCGTGCAAGTCAGCCAAAGGCACTTTTTTCTTTCTTACTGCTGTATCACAGATTTATTTAGTGTAACACACTTATAATCCGTCCTGTTTTACATACACAAGCTCACAGATGCCCACGACTGGCGAGTGTCGCTGTGATTGACAGGGGAGAGAGAGAGTAAGCCCCTCCTACACATAGAATAGAGTTAGTTTTGATCTCATAGACTTCTGCCATGGACGGCTGTTTGGACATATGTTAACGATTAATCATTAATTAACTCATTTCGGTTAGGAATGAATGCAACTGATTAAAAAACTGGTGAAATTGTTTTGCGTAATGTTTCTCAGTAGATCACATCTCTATACATTTGGACACCACAAGAGGGCACACATGCAATATTACAATATAATTACAGTATTAGACAATGCAGAAATGGGTGTAACTTCCCGATCATTCTCGACTTGCTCCGCCTCCTTCGATTCAACGGATAAATGAGGTGGAAGGGCTGCAAAGTTTTTTAGGCATCTGATCCCATTCCTAAGGCTTCAGGGAAGCTTGCTTGATCCTGTCTATTCATCTGTCCAGATCTGCTACAAGATCACAACAAACAAAGTTTCACAACAAACACACACACAACGGAAACACTGTTTTAACAGGAAAAAAAGAAATCTCTCTCATGACACTCGCCTGAGCGCAGACTAACGGAAACACTTGTAAACCGAGTTACTCGCAATCCGAGGTTCCACTTTATATATATATGTATGTTTTTAAAAAACAGCATTTTCTTAATTAATTATTAAATATTAACATATCATTGATTGTTCAATAAAATTTTTCGATGTTAATTTTAAAATTCGATTTCATTCAATTTTACTTGTTACATTTCATTTTATTGTTTAGATTGATTTTTTTAATAATTAAGGATTATTGTTAAAACTTCATATTGTTACTTATTTATTTATTTATGCGTATCACTTAGTTTAACACTCTAGTTCATAGCATTACCTAACCTCATGGTTGTTAACGCCATGAGTGTGTGTGTGTGTGTGTGTGTGTGTGTGCGTGTGTGTGTGTTTCAGGTTCCTCCTGACGGCTGTGGCGTGTCTCTCGGCCTACTCCATCCACCTGCTGCTCAAGGCCTCGGGTGTCGTCGGTGAGTCCCGCGTCTGTTGTGCTTGGTACATCTAGAGTAAACAGATTCCATCAGTGTTCGTCTAGACAGCATCACGCGTTCATCATTATCATTATGATTTACATGAAAGTAGTCCGAGATAAACAGGTCAGACATTGCAGTGCAGGCAGAACAGAGAACTCTCTCTATTTCTCTCTCTCACAAACACACACACACACACACACACACACACACACACACACACACTCCTGAAGAATACCAGCAATGGATTCTAGTCGACCGGCGCATGGATTCTGGAGCATGAGCTAAAAATAGCGTCCATGCGTCACGGACTGTGGCTGTCTCACCTCTCGCTGACATCATCGTCTGGATTAAAGCAGAAGTGTTTATGGGAAAAATAAAAACACTCAAAAAATAAAAAAGTTAATGTAAGGGTTCGTTATAAGAGTGTGTGTGTTGATTTGTACAATGTGCATCTGTGTATAGGTTTGAATAAGTGCCTTGGTTATTCAGTGTGTGTGTGTGTGTGTGTGTGTGTGTGTGTGTGTGTCTGCAGGTATCCGTGCATACGAGCAGCTGGGTTTTCGAGCTTTCGGTACACCGGGCAAAATGGCCGCCGGCATTGCGATCACACTGCAGAATATTGGAGGTGAAACTACAATGTCATAAAGTCACACACACACACACGCGCGCGCACACACACACACACAGACACACTTTCTAAATAAGGCCCCAATCAGTTTAGACTGAACTCGAACCTGAAGTCTTTTTTTCTTTCCCTTCCCTCCTGTCTTCTTTTCTCTCTCTCTCTGTACAATGCCGTGCAAAAATATTCACACCCCATCAACTTTTCAATATTTAGTCACGTGACAACCACAAATGTAAAAGTATTTTATCGCGATTTTATGCGACAGACCAACACAAACAAAGTGACACGTAATCGTGAAGTGGAACGAAAATGAAATGGTTTTCTGTAAAGGTTTTTTACAAATGAAAATCTGAAAATCTGTGGCGTGATTTTTGTCTTCACCTTCCAGCGAGACAACGACCCTGAACAAACAGCCAGAGCTACAGTGGAAGGGTTTAGATCAAAACATATCCATGTGTTAGAACGTCTGAGTCCTAAATCCGATCGAGAATGTGTGGCAGGACTTGAAAAATTGCTGCTCACAGACGCTCTCCATCCCATCTGAGTTATTTCGCAAAGAAGAA
>QMIH01002599.1:53641-66429 GCA_003987875.1 Clarias batrachus | reverse complement strand
GCTAACTGTCTTGGTGTCGGATGCCACAGCGCCTTTAGGGGTCTCGGGAAGTCCACGCCTTGATGGCAGGTGGTTTTAATGTTATGGCTGATTAGTATGATCTTTTTTCCGTACTGTATTAACTCCATTTATTACAGTTTAGTGGTTGAATACATAGCATACGTCCATAGGGTTAGAATCGTTCTRTTTGCTTCCATTTCACTATTTGCAGTCGGCATTGACACGTTTACAGTTTTTCGAAGTTTCCTAAAAAGAAAAAAATAAATAAACACAGAAATAAGCACAGGAGGCCTTATTCAGCATGTCTTTATGTCTGGAACATATAGGTGCGTTTAATATTCTTGCATATCCCGTACTCTTAGGGCATTTCAACTTCATATGCTGGAAAAACAAACTGCTCACACTTGGAAAATGTAAATAGTGTGTAATGGATGTCTGTGTCCACGAGTGTATTTTGACTATATTTATAAATGCATAACTTTGCGCAGAATCAGTAAGACATCTTTTGTGTATCTGTTAACTGTGACCTGTTAATGGGCCAGAAATCATTAAGACGTGTTGAAACGTTCATCTTTATCACTTTGTGTATATGTAGTGTTTACAGATGTAAATGGAAATGTCCAGGGGGGGTGTATGAGGGGGGGTTGGGGGGGTGGATGGGGTGAATTCCAGAATCCAGTTTTTGATTTCTCACATGCTGAGCTGCGTGTTGGAAACGCCGCGTCAGTGTTGCAGTTTTTTCATCTAAGTTATTTGTATTCCAAGGATAATATTTTGTAGGTCATAATCATACTGCAGAGTCTTCTTCAGTCAGTTTATATTTTTCTTTCTTTTTTTTCTTTTTTTTTTGCTTTCACACCCTAGTGTGTACTTGTTCTTAAGACTACAAATGCAACCATATAAAATCCTTTACTGTGAAGCGTAGTCTCTTTCCGTTAGTTTAAAGAAATGCTTGTGGTTTGTTCTGTTTAATCCCAGAAACTAACCAGAATTCTAAAGACTGGGGACGTTCCAGAAGGACTTTACTTTACTTACAAAACCAGGCACTTTCCAAAAACACAAGGGTCCAAAACCAGGAATATTTCAGGGGAAAAGAAGCAGGAAAATTCCAGAAACAAGCGGTTTCAAAATCACGCACATTCCAGAATCCAGAGTTTAGGAAACCAGGAAAATTCCGGAAGTATGAGTCTTACGAAACCGGTAATGTCACAGAACTTTGAACATTCCAAAAGCAATAGTGATTCCGCTTTCAGAAAACAAGTGAGTTTAGGCAGAACATTCCAGAACGATTCAGTGGGTTTCCTGAACCAGTTACGTTCCAGAATTTTGCATGAACCAGGAATGTTCCAGAAATTAATGTTTCCAAACTGGGACCATTCCAAAAAAACAAGTGAGTTTAAGACTTGAGAACATTCCAGGAAAATAAACAAAAATTTAAGAATCAGGAATATTTTTTAAAAAATGTAGCTGGTTCAAAAACATTCCAGAATCAAGATTGTTCCAAAAACGATAGCGTTCTAGAAATTTCCAAATTCCACTGGATTCGAAAGAATCTTTAGAGAACCAAAAACATGAAAAAAAAAAAAAGAATGTTCCAGAACCAGCTACATTTTTTTAAAAATATTCCTGATTCTTAAATTTTTGTTTATTTTCCTGGAAAGTTCTCAAGTGTAAGACTTTTTCCAGAACATTCCATAAACCAAAGGGGTTCCAAAACCAGGTATCATCCAGCCTCCAGTGTTCAAGAACCAAGATCGTTCCAGAAACAATTGAGTCTACAGCAAATGGCCGTGCCAGGAATATTCCACAAACAGGAATTTTACAGTTGAGTTCAAGAACTCCAAAAAAAACCCTCACTGTAAGTGAGCAGCGTGAGGATCCGTCCAATGACAGAAGCACTTTTGTAAGCCGCTCTGGGTGAGAGCGTCCGCCAAACGACTCAATGTACATGTGAATGTAAAACAACATTACAGACATGAGGGCAGTCCAGAACGCCACGGAGTCCAAAAGCAGGAATGTTTTTTTTTTTTTAATTATAAATCTCCGTTGCCTGACGTGTTAACAACAGTCTGTCTCTTTTCAGTCCTGAAAGCTTTTTGTGTTTTCCCATGCTGAAGCATGACAGAGAGAAACAGGACATCTGTCTAACATATTTACTCAAAGGCAGCAAATGGGGTTCTGGAGTCTTTAAAAAAAAAAAAAAAAAAGATGACAATTAGTAATTAATTCTTTACGACTGTCGATTAACCTGTCCCATATATAATAGCGAGAAATGACAATTTATTTAAACTTTTGGTTTGAGGGAAGAAGGATCGTTAAATCATTTTTCTGTACACTCTTAAGGGGTGCCAATATTTCTGGATGCTCCAGAGGATCCTCTTTTCTGGAGTGTGTGCTCCGTCCATGCTGCCAGGTTGCTAAAGATATAGCTGAAGGTCACAGCGGTAAGTGATATGTGACTGCTGGTGGTAGCTTTGGTCCAACAGGATGTGTCGCTTCCTCACACACACACACACAACTGCAAGAATACATACGATGGAAAAACGACAAGGCAGGAGTAAACAGCACACAGCTGACATGTGTTTCTTTCTGCCTGTGGGAAAAGCACAGGAAGGAGCCTTGGATTTGGTGTTGCCACACACTCTTGCTGACACCAGAATTCAGCTCTGTGTGTGTGTGTGTGTGTGTATATGTGTGTGTTCTCCATGTGTGTATGTGTGTGTTCTCTGTGTGTGGTAGCACATCCAGGCATTTGCCTTACTTTATTTGCAAATATTTTTGTTCAAATTTTAGAAATCAATATCAATTTCAGAGCTCGCTGCAAGCCGAGCATCTGGATGTTGTGACGCTGCACATCGGTTCCATGTGCGCTGAGGGGAAGAGAAAAAAAAAAGCCGCACCGAAACACTCGCCCCCTCCCTCTTCACCCGGCTTCGCCCGCCAGCCAGATGAGTTACACATGGGAGGGAAATTAGAAAACTAGGCACAGAGACCCTCAGATCTCCTTTTATGTCAGAAGCTTTCTTTTGAAGCAAACAGCCCTGGACATGTGTAATTAATCTTCCAGCTTGTGGTGAGGSAGAAAAAAAMAATAATSACATTTAATGACACTGATGTTCTCGAAAAGCAAATCGCAAACATGTTGCCTGCGGCCTGTTGGGCTTCGACACATTGTTACACGATTCCGTTCTTTAATCGCACCAGGCCGTTTTCCTCTCTGCTTGAACTGTCGCGCCCCTCGACATGCAGCTTGCTGCACGGGGTACGCCAGCGCCGTCGAGAACCTTCTAATAGGGTTGAAAGACACCTCGACTCATGGTCACCTATCCGATTTGTCATCCTGAATCCCGCACAGGATGCGACACACACATTCCACAGCCCATACCCAGAACCTACTGAGCTGATGATGGAAAAGAAAAAAAAAAAGACAATAGGAATATTTTTGGTTCGACCTAAATGTTTCTGAGAGGAATTCCGAGAATCCAGTGAATCACAGTTTCAGCATAAGCTACAGAASACGACCCGTACGTTATATTACTTAGCTTTACCRCGACAGTTTTCAATTCTCCAATCCTGATTGGTCAGCATTTATCTCGAACCGAAGCTCTGGTATGTTGTTCTGGCTGAACACAGCACTCGTTCTCATATGTTATCGTGTCCTTACGTAACAGACCGTATACTGTACACGTCACACGTCAGTCTAAGCATGGMCGTCTCTCTGCTTTATTTGATAGACGGAATATCAGAACATGTAAGTATGGAAATTGCCAACCAGAACTTCAATGTTCCAGATATGATTGTTACAAAATCAGGAAGATTCCACGAATAAAGGTAGATTCCAGAATCCAGAGTTTATAGAGCCAGGAACATTCCAGAAACAAGCGTGTCCCAGAACCAGGAACAGTCCAACAATGAACATTAGGTCCAAAACCAGGAACATTCCAGATTTTAAGTCAGTTAAATTCCAAAAGCCATCCAGTTTAAATTCTAAGCAACATTCCAGAAAAAAAGGACGTATTTAGGACAAGCCAGGAGTATTTAGGATTCGTAAAAAAGCAGGAAAATTCTAGAAAATGTAAAAAAGAAGTAAGGATCATTGCAGAGACAAGAGGCTTGAAGCACCATAAATATTACAGAACAGCGTGTTACAGAAATAAATCTTTGCAAAAACCAGAGAGTCCCAAAACCCTGGAACATTCCAGAACTTCAGAACCAGAAACATTCATTTAGGACAAAGGATCGTTTCAGACGCAAGAGGGTTACAGAAATAGGAATATTCCAGAAATGGGCTTTTACAAAACGGGACACGTGAAGAAACAAGAGGGTTGAAAATACATGACAAAGTGTCAGATCCAGTAACATTCCAGAGACAAGAGTGGTTCCTGAATCAGCAGTGTTCCAGAAATGAGCATTACACAACTCGGGAAAGAAAGAAAGAAAGAAAGAAAGAAGGAAAGAAAGAAAGAAGGAAGGAAAGAAAGAAAGAATGAAGAAAGAAGGAAAGAAAGAAAGAAAGAAAGAAAGAAAGAAAGAAAGAAAGAAAGAAAGAAATTTCCTAAAACAAGTTAATCATAAATTTTAAAAAATCATTCCATAAACAAGAGCGTTCAAGAACCAGAAATATTACAGAATTGGGTGTTACAGAAATAAATCTTTATAAAAACCAGCTAGTCCCAAAAACGTGAACATTCCAGAGCTTCAGAACCAGAAACATTCATTTAAGGAGCAGGAAGATTTCACAAACCAGTGAATTTAAGACAAAACTTCATCCCATTCACAGTGTTCCAGAAGAAGGAATATTCCAGAAATTATAATTACAGACCTGGGGACATTCTGAAAATCAACAGGGAGCCAAAAGCAGGAACGCTGCAGAGTTTGAGAACCAGAAACGGGAGACAAAGACCTACAGTACTTTGTAAAAACGACCAAGTTTAAGAAGGAGGAACATTCCAGAAATAAGGGAATTTAAGCGACAGGACCGTTCCAGAAACAGGAGAACATTATCTACATGTAGGCATTTGGCAGACGCCCTTATCCAGAGCGACTTCCATTTTTATCTCATTATACATCTGAGCAGTTGGGGTCAAGTGCCTTGCTCAAGGGCCCAACAGGGACAACTGGGTGGTAGTGGGATTTTAACCTGGGACCTTCCAAACCGTAGTCCAATGCCTTAACCACTGAGCTACCCCTGAATTATAGAGTTGAGCGTTATAAAACTGGGACACCAGGCTTCCAAAGTTGGGAATATTCCAGAGTGTAAAAAGCAGGAACATTCCTGCATCCATTAAAGCTTAAATGTCGATTTTCACGCGTCACTCCAAGCATGGCGTCCATGTGCTACCTCTGAATGTCAGAACACTTCGATGGAAATCGCCAGCCAGCGCTTTAATCATGCTGCCTCTGAAGTCTATTTTGAATTCGACAAAAGATAAACTGTGTGAAAGGGCAAAGGTGTCGGGTTTTTTTATCGCAGAGGGAAATCTCCAGGAGCGCTAGCTGAAAAGAAATTTTCCTCTGATTGTACGTTCGTACTGGCAGCCTGCCCTGTCTTTATGAACGAGCCTGATTACCGAGCGCTCAGCTCATTTCTTGGTCAACAGCCARGAATCGACTTTTTGTTGAAACATCTACAAAGAACTGTCAGTTCTCGGGATCACTGACGGCATCTCTATAACCAGGGAATAACACGGCGAAGGAGTGATCGTCGCCTAGATACGCGTGGGAATCACTTCCAGGCACACTCACCACCATAAGATATCTGTTTATGCAGTTMACCGAACTCAAGACGGCCATGTAAGTGGGGCTCAAACCATACATTTAGGCATACACAGCTGCAGCACGACACATCTGGAAAAATCCAACACAGCTGGCAGAGAGATGGATTCCTCCACTCCAGAGAACAATGAACCAACTCGGCGAACTTCTAGTGGGTTACAGGAGACACCCGTTTACCCATCCAGGCTCAGGATGACTGACAATCATTAAATCATAAGTCCGCTTCAGACTGGGATTCCTCCCTTTTGTTGCTGTCTAATGGAGCAACAACATCAACAACAACAACAAAAACAGATACACACATGATGGTACTAAGGCGACGGACATATTACCAAGTCAATGTGACACACGTCCAAGTTTGGGCCGTTTTACGAGTCAGAATTTTTATCATAAAAATGCAACAATCTATTTCACACTATGGACAAAAACTGATGATAAAAATGGTATGTCATGCCTACTGTACCAACTATCAATGCAATCAGGCACATGTTCACGTAATGGTGGAAAGAATGCAATTTTTGTATAGTAATACCTCAGAGATGAGAACTTAAGGTGATAGTTTGTATTTGCGAAACACATTTTCCCATAGGAAATAATGTAAATGCAGATCATCCGTTCCAGCCGCCCAAAAATATTACCAACATTAGTAAATTCCAACACTGTGTAACAATCAAACCTGTTCAAAAAGGCATGTAAATAAAGTCTAATATGAAATAAATAAACATTAAACCTCACTTAACCTTCATTTATGATTCCTCCTGGCACCAGTTATGTGTTTTCTCTCTAAATCACGGCAGGAATCTACTGTATCTGACGCACGGCGGTAATCTGACCGTGTTTAAAGAGAAGCCTCGAATACGCAGAGAGCACAACACTCCATTGGTGCTTGTACGCATACGACCATTTGGCGTTTTTTTTATTTTTTTTCCCCGAGCGCTGGATAAGACTGTGAATCCTTCTGTCTCTCATCAAAACTGAATTACTCATCATTGGGACAGAATCACAGGACATCGTTCTCCCGGAAATCATGATCAAATCATGCTCCCGGATTGACTCGTAAAGCCAGTGAGGAGGCACACACTCACACACACATACACAGGACATGGGACTGTACAATCCATACACATACTGTACACACCAAAATACTTGTATAGAGTTGTAAATAGTCATATTTTGTGCATATATGACCAGCGGACGAGATTACAAGTCCCATGCTTGAGTATTACTTAATTAATACAAGTGTTACAAACATTCTTGGGAACCACGGCGCTATGACTTCACTAAATCCAGAGTGGTGGAAGTGGACGCGTCCGTGCTGGTGGATGTTATAACGTTATAACGAACAAAGCTCAGGGCTGCATGCGCAGTGATAACCTCATTGACCAGGACTCCGCACTCATCATTTGGGAGTTTATTGTACTGCCAGATTTCTTGCAAAAGTTCAGTTCTTAAGGCGAATGCCGAGGTACCATTGGATCTGCATCACTCACCGTCGTTAAAACAAGCTCTCTCCATTTCATGTTGAGTTTTTGTATCATGTCCATCAACGCTAACGACCTCTACGTCTGCTTTCTTTTACAGATCCTTGTATCCTTTAAAAAGTATTCTGTATGGCTGCGTTCCGGTGAAAACGTATCAAAGTCTGTTTATATATTAATATTCTAGCCTCTTGATACCCAAACGTCCTCGCATGACATTTTCTCCTGACTACGTATCCTACTAGGAGGACCCTTGGGTGTTACTCGTTTGCCAAATTCCTTTGACGACATTGATTAAGGTCATAGTTACTAAGTGCTAATAAACAGAAACAGCGAGGAGAAATAACAATAATGTACATAACAGTAGAGCCTTGAAATCAGGAGGTTACGCGCTGAATCAACTACGCTGTCACAACTACAGGATGATGCTGATGATTAATAGATTAATTCATTCCTCTTCTCTACCGCTTATCCTGTGCAGCGTTGACGACATACAGTACACACTGGACAGGGTGCCACTCCATTGCGAGGTACACACACACACACACACTATGGATGATTTGGAAACATCAATTAGCCTAATGGATTGTGGGAGGAAACCGGAGTATTCAGAGGAAACCCACCATGTACATGAAAACTCCATGCACACAGATCCATAGAGGGAATCGAACCCTCTACGCTGGAGACGCGAGGCGACAGTTCAAACCACTACACCCTGTGCCGCCTAATGGATTCATTGCTTGGAAGAATTTTACAGATTAAGAATGCATTAATTGATCAGATTTAGGATTAACTGATCAGATTAGGATTCCAGAATTGGAGTTCCAAAATTGTGCRTGTGTGTGCCCTGCGATGGATTGGCACACCCGTTCAGGGTGTACCCCACCACGTCCCCAAGTCTCCTGGAATCGGCTTCAGGCCGGGCTTGGATTCTCTTTCCAGAATTGTTCAAATAAAACCAAGGATGAATTGTTCATCTACTTAATGATTAATCGATTACTGATTGTTAACACGTTCCACTATGGTTTAAGGAAAATGTGCGAACCTAGACCCAGCACAGCGTATACTATACTATACTGTGCTGTACTATACTATACTGTACTATACTGTGCTATATTATACTGTACTGTACTATACTGTGCTATACTGTACTGTACTATACTGTAATATACTATATTGTGCTATACTATACTGTACTATACTGTACTGTACTATACTATACTGTGCTATACTATACTATACTGTACTATACTGTACTGTACTATACTATATTGTGCTATACTATACTATACTATACTATACTGTGCTATACTATACTGTACTGTACTATACTGTACCATACTGTGCTATACTGTACTGTAATATACTATATTGTGCTATACTATACTGTACTATACTGTACTGTACTATACTATACTGTGCTATACTATACTATACTGTACTGTACTATACTATATTGTGCTATACTATACTATACTATACTGTACTGTACTATACTATATTGTGCTATACTATACTATACTATACTATACTATACTATACTATACTATACTGTACGTATTCTTCCATGCCACTTTTGGAAACAGCGCTGCTCCCTGGGAACACGTTCAGAGTGATATCATATTCTGTGCTGGTTTTCAGGGAGAGTCCACTTTCCCTACTGGCATYCAGCACGAACAGGAAATGGAATCTTGAGAACAGGAAGTTCACATCCCAGGAAGCAGCCAGCAGGCCTGTTCGAGGCTTTCAGAGGCCAGCTCCTCCTTTCAACATCACGTCTATGGAATCTTCTTCACACGTCTTCACATACATATGAGCTCATTCAGGATTGATTTTTTCCCCCCTTTCACATACGGTATTATAGAAGTTCAATCTTCAAACCATTTCTCTCTCTCTCTCTCTCTCTCTCTCTCTGTACGAGGCGTGTCCGCAGTGCCTTATGGAGAGGGTACGTTTTCATCATTTGCAGTTTCCTGCGATTGTCCTGGCTGCATCGATCCTGGGCAGTGCTGCTATCTGGGAAAGAGGTGGGATGTTAACTCACAGGCTTTCCTGTCTGTCAGCGGGAACCGTGGCCAAGCACCACAGACATGGGCGGGGCTGCCCACGACCCTTGCCCTTTAATGCACTAGATAGTGAAACAGAGAGAGAGAGAGAGAGAGAGAAGTGCAAGTGCTGGACTGTTGGTGATATTTGAAGTAAATGACGACTGGAGATGTGTACAGTACCATGGCAGTCTAGATCTCATCACTGCCTTAGTTTATATCTTTATGGCTTTAGAAGAGGATTAGAAGTGGAGCAACTGGRTCCATGTTGCAATTTTAGGTCAAAGATGTCACGATTCCCACCACGTTTGGCCGAAGTCACAGACGTATTTCAAAAACCTGACACACGCATTAACTCCATCTGGCAAGTCGGTGAAGAGAAACGTTGTGTGCGGGTAGTTTAAAAAACAGCTGGAGTGTTGGAAAAAAGGGTTCCAGCACATTTCCGTCAGTGGACTTAAAACACACACACACACACACACACACACACACACACACACACACATGCACACGTTTCTCTTAGTATCCATGTGAAAACCTTTTTCTGACATAACACAGATAATTAATGCTGTGTGTCAACGAACTCTGACTAGAAACTGTTTTTTTTTTTTGTTTGTTTTTTTAAGCTGGAACCAGTCAAATGTCCTCGAAAAGACGAAACTGAAAGATTTTCTCTTTGTTGTCCGCATCAGCACACTGTATAAAAACATTCACACAAGCAAGCATGTACAGTACGTACTGTATATACTACAGTCTACGCCAGTATGGATGATCAGCTAGTGTGAGCCGCGGTCATGGGACACTTCCAAGCTTGCTTATTGCTCTCGGTTACGCCTGAGTTAAACCCTGATTACTCAGCGCTCACCCTGCTTCATAATACAGTGCTCCTTTTGCTTGTTGTACATTATTAATGAGGATTGCTCACGGTCTGAGAATTTCCCCTCTCGGCTTTGGGAGACGCTGCATTTATTATCGCTGCATTTATTATCAGCGGTGCTTGGCCCCGCTGTTGCCTGTCTGCTTGAAAGTCGCTCCGTTATGCAACGTACGTAAAGCCGAGCCTGATCATCTTTTCACTTTTACTGTCTGAAAGAACGCAGATGTTGTGATTTGGCTTGTCTTCGCCGACCCCATTACAACATGCATAGATGCTGTGTTGTAAGCGTCCGGAGCGTCGAGTCATAAAAAATCCAGCTAGACGCCCTGTCTGCGTTGTGCCGAAGGGTACCGGCATCTTCAGACGCTGGGAAAGGATCCTTCCCAGAGTTCTTCGGGGCACTTTTAGAGAGGAAGGATAAGGAGGGAGCCTGGGAAAGCTTCGGGAATGCCCAGGACACACGCACAGGCGTGTACGCACATACACACACACACANCCGTGAGGCCTTTTGAACTGCCGCCGCTCAGCCTTGTGTAACATCTGCCCTGGGGATCAGCCAGAGATTAAACAGATTTAGCAGTGGCCCGAAATTCACTTCCCCGGGAAACGAGAAATATTTACCTCCCTAAAGGGCTGAAGGAGAATCGGGGCCCAGGGAGCGCTGCAGAGCGAGAAGGCTCGGCCTCGTCTGGGTGTGTCCGGAAAAGCTCTCAGAAGTGTCTGAGCATGCCCTGTCAGGACCTTCGTTTCGCCCTGAACTGCCTGAACTCGCCTTTCTCCCTCTCAGGCTAAAAAATCGACCGTGTTTTACTGTAAAACACGGTCACGGGGTTTACACAAGCGGGAAAAAAAAAGGAAAAAAAAACTAAACAGAAAAGAAATTATTCACTGTGATGTGTTTCAGATGCTCTGACGTTATTTTCTTGCGTATGAAGAGAAACCGGGATGTAATTAGCATTACTGCATTACTGTACGCATTGTAACCTGGAGATCTCAGCATGCAAATGCGCGACCGTGGCGAGGAAGCGTGTAAAGGCCCTCCTGGGGTTTTTTTTTTGTTCACTCTGTTATTGGCGTTTATCGTACGCGGCTGCCTTTATAGAGCGAGAGGTTAACTGTCTGAAAGTGGCAGCTAGTGCTAGTGAGCTAAACCACCCATAGATTACGTAAGCTAAGAGCTATGGGGACGCGTTAGCTATTATGCTTTAGAATATGAAAAACAATCTACCAAAACTAGGAAAGCATTTTTTTCCCCCAGTGTCTAGCTGCTAGCTTGACAAAGTGAGGAAATAAAAAAATGCTTATGGCGTAGCTACATTTGGCATCTTTGTCTCTCTCTCTCTGTCTAGTATTGTTTCAACATTGATGTCATTGAAACATTTAACAAATGTAATTTGTTACTCGTTTCCATACGAGGTGGTATCAAGAAGTTTAGAGATTAGCTCTGTTTACAAGGTTGAGCTCGGTGAGGGTCTTCCTGAACGCTTGTCATCTTCTCAGTGATGTTCTTCCACTCTTGAAGCGCACATGCCACTCAAAACACCTCGAACGACTCGCTGTAGCCTCGCAGAATCGCGTCGAAGGTCTCTGCAGATTTGCCCAGTTTCACACAGGATTTCACTTTGTTCTAACATACTATCGCAGATGTGATAACGCACGTGGTCGGAATAGCACCAGGATGATGTCTTTTGGCACACTGACTTACACTGAGGTCGGTGCTCCCTGTGCCTTGTGCTGCCATCTGGTGGCATGTTACAAAACTAGTCTCGAAACTTTTTGATACCACCTGGTGTATAGACTATATATATACACCAATCGGCCATAACATTGAAACCACAAAAATGATATTATTACCACCTAAATTCTGGGTTGCACTTGTCTGGTGCATCCACAGGCTTGGGTTAGGGTTAGGGTTAGGGTTAGGGTTAGGTTTCCTCCGGATTCTCTGGTCCAAAATCATGCAGATTGGTTTAATTGGCCTTTCTAGATTGCTTATAGGGTATGAGTGTGTGCGATGGACTGGCACCCCCTCCAGAGTGTACCCCGCCTAGTGCCCCGAGTCCACTGGGATAGACTCCAGGCCCCCGTGACCCTGTGCACCATTGCATGAGTGATGATGACGTTTCACAGCAGGAAGAAATGAGAAAAAGTCTAGGGCTCAATACAAAAAAGAGCAAAGACGTTGGTCTGATGGCGTTTAGTCACTTAGTTAGTCAATACTAATAAATACAACACAGCGAATTAGCACTCAGCGAGGACGGCTCGTAAACTTGCGGGTTAAATTGCTTTAATACCGTGTTTTCACTGGGAAAACATCTAAACGATGCGTAATGCAAAGGAGGAGCAGGAGGATCTGAGGATGTTCGTGGGAACACTGAGTCAGGCAGGCTTGAGAACTTCAAGCTTCGTTTTTTTTTTCCTTTTCCTTTTTTTTTCTTGCATTCTTTCCGACATGTTTTTTCACTATCGCTATCTGTCTTACAGAGCTGCGAATCCTGGCAGTGATTAATGCAAACCTCTGCCAGTCTATACACACATACACACACCCAGATATCCATGTTCATTCAGAGATAGGAGACAGGAGACGGTCGGGTCCATCGCCGGTGAATTCTG
>QMIH01002598.1:27061-57698 GCA_003987875.1 Clarias batrachus | reverse complement strand
TTCTCTAAAAACTACAGCTCTGATAGTTGTGCAGGTTCATGCAGTACTGTGCAGAAGTTTTGACCCCCCCCCTTATTTCTTCGTATGAAATGAAATGAAATGATGTGGAATAAATTAAACTGCGTGAAGAAACAATCTGAAAAGTGGTTGTGTATGTAAGAACCGCCACAGCAACCTCACTTCCCATCGCATCTGATCTAACCCTTCAGCTTTCAGCATGGGGTGTCAAGACTTTTGCACAGTGCTGTAGGTGCGAGCGCGTTACCGTAGCTGATGATGAGCAGGATGAAGGGGAAGTTACGGAGGAGTCGGAGGATGGAGGACGAGTACGAGTAACTCTCCGGGGGGATGAGACGAGCCGCGGCCTGAGACTGAGACGGAGGGAGAGCGGGTCTCTCCTGAAACACTGAGAGAGACACAGACAGAGAGACAGAGAGAGACTTTCACACTGGGGACACAATGTCCTTTCTGTCCTCCCGTTCAGGGCGGAGTGCTCGGATGATTTAAAAAATAGCTTAAAGTGTGAACGCCGTCAATCTGGCAACCTCAGTCTCATGATATTACATTACATGTTACAATTTTAAACAAACGTAGCAACTAAGTGATTTGTGAATACGCCACCTGCAGGATTAAAGAGGAACAGCAACTTTATTTCACCGCAAGTACAAACATAAAAATGATTTATATATTAAAAAAAGATATAAAAACTATTTAATTGCAAAATAATTCATTCACTAAACACAAAATGATCAGGCTGTCAAGGTCGTGACCTCGAGATCTGCTGCGCAGAGGACAGAGGTGAGGACAGAGAGAGAGAGAGAGAGACTGAAAAAGATTTGTCCAGCAAGGACACAGGGAGACAGAGAGAGAGAAAGAGGACAGTCAGTGAGAGAGACACTTGTAGGAGGAAGATGTGAGCTGTTTCTCCCCGACAGCGAGACGTTACGTCACTGATCACATGACATTGATCACATGACACTGATCACATGACACCGGCTTCAAAAGGAGGTCGATATGAGAAAAAAAAAAACCGTCAAGGACAGCAAAATAATAAATAAAAGCAGAAGTGCAGCGGCGTCTCAGCATGTTTCACTGATCTGTTAAAGACAATAGCAGACATGCTGTGTGTGTGTGTGTGTGTGTGTGTGTGTGTGTGTGTGTGTGGGTTTATGGGAGGAAATCTAACAGTAAACATCTGGAAGCTGAGAAATCGTTCACTCATGACTAAAAACAAAATGCTGAATTCAAAAATGACAAATAACTCAAGCGCACGCTGCAGACTCCTCCTCCTCCTCCGGCTGAGAATGTGAGTGGACGAGTCTTAGACGAGACTTAATGTTCAGACTGAAAACAGACTGGCAACCCGTTTCATTTCACTGATCCGTTCTCACGCTCACCGATGATCACCAGGATGAAGAGGAACGTGGCCACGCCCGCTGTGATGTAGAACATGGTCTGGATGTGACTGGCCAGCTCGTCCATGTCCTCCACGTTCGGGACCAGGATCGGAGGAACCAGAAATCCCACGGCGATGCCCAGCTGAGAGACACAAACCAGCAAACAATTAACAAAGGACAGGCGATTACAGCGGACAGGAATCTGAAAGAGCGTCCTGATCCGACTGTAAAAAGATCCCGACGGTTAAAAACGCGAATATCTTATCCAATAACTGAGCAAAATGTTTATTTGTTTATTCATGACTTCATGTTTTCCATGTATATTCTAAATGCATGCAAAAGTTTAGGCACCCGTAAACGTTCACATCCATGAGTGCAATGGTTTGGACAAACTGGGACTGAAATCCCTGGTGAATGAAGGCGTACAAGCGATGGACATCTACAGAAGACGGTGATGAGTCTCTTAGCCACAGTGAAACATTTCAGGCCGAGTATGACGATCACCAGCGGCGTCACTGTGCCTCCACGATGGCCCAGAGGAACCTGCTGCTAGGAAACGTTCTGCAAGGAACCAAACTTTCTTAAGCAAAAAAAGCCAGTCTTCCAAGAAAGACAAACAGAACGTGCTACGTATGTTTAAACGCTGTACAGGAAAAAGGTGTCTCGTGATTAGAAAATGTACGTGACAGTGTACATCTCGTGCTTCCTAATGAACGCTCTGTGAAAGGACAAATGGTTTGCGGATAGAAGAGGAAAAGTGTGACGGATAAGAGTGACCCCAACCCCCTGCATGGCGTTGGACATACAGTAGACCGCGCAGCACTTCTTATTCTAGCTTGTCATTCCAACTTTTTCTTACACCCGTTACAGGGATCGCTGTCGGAGGAGGAGGAGGGGGTTGGCGGCGTTTACTTTGGCTCGTTACAAAATTTGTGACCTTATCATGGTTTACTGATCTTTCCATGTCAACAACTCTACGCTTGTAAACAGCGTCACACTCTAATCTCATCCTGCTTCCCATGAAACGCTAATTAAATAACTGCTGGTTAGGAAACTCGTTATGATCATTACACACAAATGTCTCGAGCGACTGGTGATAATTAGTGTCGGTTAATAGCACTGATTAAATGTGTTTAAATAAGAAGAGAGAGACAGACGTCTAGACGTTTAATTACGGCTCGTTAGCATCACCTGAACGCGCCAAAACACGTGTCCTGGCTGTGGTGTGCCGTCTCATATCTGTTACTGTTGTGAGGAAACTATCATCCTGTAGGAGTTCACTGTCACACACACACACACACACACACACACAGCTCGTCCTCTAGAGTTATGAAAGAGGACTTCAGCCCAGCGTGACCGGTTTTCCCAACCGAGCTTAACGAGGCTTTATAGCATGTGACCATGAGCTGCTCGCACTGACTTTAACAAAACAGAACCTTTTTTAATCCTCTTAAAACCATTTCACAGAAAATACACCCTTACAGTTAGCCTTTAACTCGCTGGCGTTACGCCCGTCTCACACGCCGCAACCTTCATCTGAAACAATGACGTTAAAGGACACCGATTACATAAAGCTCCTTTTCTTGCTTGTATTTTTGCCGGGGTTTAAACTAACAAATCCGCACTAATGTGACATCATATAAGAAGAGCCCACCCCCCCCTTGGCTTGTTGCTCAGCTATGCTGTTCTCAGGGGGGAGTGGCTCACTTACATGGACACTGACATGGCGCATTCGGAGGAGGAGTGAAACAGAGGGATTGGGTTTGCGCGGATTCTAGTGTAGTCCAAAAAGGACAAGCGGATATAAATCTCAAACTATTCGTTTTTAATAATAAAGCTGTTGCCTTTCTTGTGCTTGAAATCAAAGTGTTTGGTTACATATGGCCAGGGGTTTGCTTCCTAAGAATTTGATGGCATTTATTTGATTCCTGGGGGTTGGGGGCTGGTTGCAGTGGAAGATATACAGTACCACTCATCACCTCTCACCATSTCTACCCGAGCCAACGCCAAGCAAACTGACCAGGTGTAGGTACAGGTATAGAACAAGCCGGAATAGAATCAGGAGCAGCATTAGCTCGCGCTAGTAATTATTATGGCAGTCAATATTACTTCAAAATCATGTTTCTCAGCATTATTTCTAATTAATATTGATTACCATAATAATTAAAATGAGTAACTAGTAGTTTCCTAGTGCGAGTTCACGCTGGTTCATCATCACTGACCTACTGCTGGATCCAGCCTCGCCACCCTTACCCATGAGGTTAGCGCCGTCTGAACTCCCCCTCACGCCAAAGCCATTACCTGTTCATCTGCAGCATGTCACAGCATCCACCTCTAACGCTGTTTTCCTCTTTCCGCATTTCCATGGAAATGATTATGAATGATCTGCTCAGAGAAATTCGATGTATTGAGAAAGGATCAATTTCTCTCCCTCTGTAAATCAGAAGTGAAAGGGGGCGTGTTTCAGGACATGTACGGAATAATCCAAACTAATTAACGGGGAGGGAGGGCGATACAGTCGCGTGCACACAAACACACGTTCTTTGTCGGCGGCTCCCGCGCGATCGACGCAGTCATCCACCTGCGTAGAAAAGAGATGCGATATTCTGGTCTCCGTCAGTTTTTTATATATTTGCGTGCTGACTGGACCCACATTGGCCAGCGGCCCAACGGGAAAACTCCCAGTGCTCCAGATTGCCAGTCTGCCACTGATCACTGCCATCTGTTTTGTCCGTCTCCATCATCCTTGTGAGTTTAGCGTGTTTGTTCTCCATCAATCAATCAGTGCAGTGGTTTCCTGGGTGCAATTTTTTTCCTTCCCCATTTTATTATGTTTAGCATTTTTTTTATTCATTATTTTTTTACTCAGTAACAAATATGATTTAAAATTAAGTATAATACTTCAAACAGAACATACTTAAGTAAAGGAAAAATGACAGATTTTAAAAACTATGTTCAAAAATAGACGCACACAAAAAACTACTCAATTACAGTAACGCGAGTAAATGTGTTACTTTCCACCTCTGGTCCCGACCCAGCCACAAATCACAGCACTCAATATAAGCCTGGATGACGAATACACCAACCAGAGCCTGTTTATCCTCCATCAAATGATACCTTTCTTTCAACTCTGAAGATATCAGACACCCCATCTACTGTAGGACTGGTGGAGCACCTCCCTACCAGTATTACTGATCTGTTTTGGGGCAGAAAATAACAGTTTCTGAACCCAAAGCCAAGGAACCATGCTGAGTCCCCCTCCATCATGCAGGGAACTTCACCATTAGTTTATCACCGGGGGTATTAAGGTAAAAAAAACTATTTAGTGAAAGTCATATCCCTGGTAGCATGGTCCAGAAGGTGCTGTTGGAATGAAAAGCTTTGCTGCTCCTGAACCTGTGAAAGTCTTGACAAGTTGGAGGATATCAGGTTTTAACCGTCAGAATCCTCAGATGATGCTGGACTAACCTCAGAAACCTTAGTTACCAGGGGTATCACCTCCTTGCAGGGATGGTAAGTGATCGCAGGAAAACGCCCTCCATCACCAAATTATCTTACTCGTTACCCCAAAAATCTAGCGCAAGAAATAATTCCAAGACTACAAGTTAGCAAGGATATTAAGGTGAAGCCCCTTCTTGTCCAGGAGCCAGTGTGACGGGGGACATGAGCAGGACGCAAGTGAGCACGCAGATTATGGACATCCAGTCTATGGTGAAGGAGTCGACAGCGATTCAGATTAGCGAGGGGGRTGACTGGAAGATCATCTTATACGTAATGACTCCAGAATCAATTTTTCAAAAATTTTTTTTTTTATATATATATATAATTTATATATTTCTGCATTTGAGGTGAAATAGTCCTAAAGGTGGTACATTTTAACCTACTCGCACATTGACAGGCAGGTGTGGTAAGGGTGAATTATTTTCTAAGTTTGTTTAGTAACAAAATCTGAAAAAATATTGTGGTTGTTATAAAATAGTTGTAATTACAGTATTGCATTACAAATTGAATCGATACCTGGGTATCGTGATAATACCATATCGGCACGTCCCTCTTCATTCCTATCCTAGAGATAGCTAGTATAAAGTTTAGCAAAGTATTGTTTAAATGCATCCATGTAAGAAAGTATTATGTTTATCTTTGTATAAAATATTATGACAGATGTGGACGTCGCTATATGACCAAAATCATATSTGACATGTTTCATTTCTGACATTCATATCCAAATCATATCTGACATTTTTTTTTAATTAACGCCCCCCTACCTCACTGGACTGGTACATCACAGGTTAAGTAATATAGTTATGGCTTTTAATAAACAAACCTGATTTCCAAAAACCCCAATGGAGCACGCGGTGGAGACCTCATCGGAGCCAAACCAGACCGAGGCGATGCGTGAGGGCATCCCGAGGATGAACACCTGAGCCACGGAGCACGTCACCTGCCCCAGAAAAGTGACGGGAAAAAGGTCGGGCCTGGCGCTGGCGACTTTGATCCACGTTCCAGCGCAGTTGAGGGCGGTGGCGGCGAGCGCCACGACGCGGAGCCCCTTCTTGTCCAGGAGCCACGTGACGGGGAAGATGAGAGGGATGTAGATGAGCATGTAGATCATGGACATCCAGTCTATGGTGAAGGAGTTGACATTGTAAAACTTCATGAAAATGTTGTTGATGATGCCGTATTGGATCCACTGGTACGAGTTACACAGCGAGTATGAGCTGAACAGGAACACGATCAGCCACCTCCTCCTGTACAGCCGCGTCTCCTTCTGATCCGGACGCGCCGCACCGCCGTCCGCCAAGACCTGCACTGGGCTGCCGGTCCGGCCCTCGCCGTCGGGGAACCCTTTCTCCTTCGCCTCGTCGTCCGCGCTCCTCCTCTCTCCCATGATGTCCAGTTCAGGATCAGATTCAACATACAGATCAGATCAGATCAGACTTCTCTAAAACAGTCGACCAGGACGGCTACCGTAGCAGTGTCACTCAAGTGTCAGCGCTCATCAGACATGACTGAACTCTATCCTGAATTATAATCACACTCAACCAGCTAATTAGGTTAGGATTACTGTGTGTGAGTGTGTGTGTATCAGTTTCTGGTTAAATCTTGACCCCAGATCCAAACTATTAATAAATCACATCACTAGATCTGAGCTAAAACACAGAAGTGACTCATTAAATTAACTTATTAAACCTACAGACCGAGCCGCGTGCCTGTGACTCTAACACACACACACACAACCACACACACACACAGAAACACAAGAGGAAGTTTCTCTGCTCTGACTGAAAGTTTGACACATGACACGCCAGCGCTCTGGCTCCGCCCACTTTCGATCCGCGCGGGCCAGTCGCTCGCTTCAGACACACACGCGCACAAGGCGCTTTTCAAAATAAAAGCCCTTAACGTTACTTCAGTCATAATAACGTTTCAAAAGTCAAATTGAAACTATATTCGTCACAGACACAAACACACACACACACACACGCACACACACACAGTCTGATATGACATGTTTACACGACCTCTCGTGACCTCATAATAATAATAATAATAATAATAATAATAATAATAATAATAACACAGACACAGAGTATTTAAATAAATAACAATAAATAAAAGAAAACTATTGAAGTATAGAAAAATAAAACTTTACAATATGTACACAGTGGCTAATAAAATAGAACCGAATTATGTTATTTTCCGGAACCTCCAAAAACAACAACAACAACAACAACAACAACAACATTTTATAAGCTAGTAATACATTTAATAATCATTATACGATATATACATATTTAAACAGAGTTATAAATAGTTAAACATACTCATACATATGTAGCTAGAGTCATAGGTAATTATAAATAGTCATACAGCGTTTTACATATTTATACATATTTATACAGTTATAGATAATGTTATATATAATAAATATATTAAATTATATTTTGTAAAAAATAGTAGTAAATCGTTATAGACAGTTATTTATAATTAAGATATAGTGACACATAATTATACATTTTATTTTTTAAATATTTATATATAGTTATGCGTAGTCTTAATTATGAATAGTTACACATGGTATAATTCTTTCAATTGTTATTATTAAATTTATTACAGTGTTTATGATTATAACTTGCACATTTTAGTTCTCTGTAGACTATAATATTCTTCCTTATTCAGCGATATTTGCACATATATATTTAATTCATGTATTTTTTGACAATCTGTAATTGCTACCATTCCATTATTGTCTATTATGTTACTATACTTGCTCCTAGATCTATCTATCCATTAGTTTCCTAACCCTAAACCTATGTACTATCTATCTATCTATCTATCTATCTATCTATCTATCTATCTATCTATCTATCTATCTATCTATCTATCTATGTAATTAATACAATACTTTCATATGTTGATTTTGCAAAAATATTATTATAATTTTTCCCTATCTAACTTATTCAATACACTACAACAAATCTGCACAATAACGTCAAACCATTTGAGTTATTTCTTGCATATCAAGAACATCTAAACAAGAGTGATGTACTTATTTATTTATTTTTAAGTTTGATCAGTATTTTATAATTAATGTATTCAATCAAGAGAGACAAAAAAGATTAGGAAGATTACTCTACTCATGAACCCTTAGTAAGCTTCGTTTTCTTTTTATKGATTAGAATGTTTGGGATAATTTACCAAAATCAGATTTGACAAATCAATATAAAGCCAGTGACTTGACCGTCTTATATCTACTGATATACATCACATCACTTCACTGATGAGGATGCAGTGTGTCAGAGACCTTCCTGTTTAAAGTAGTTTTTAAAGCGATTTGCCGCCACCTTGTGGACTGTTGAGGTGATCAGACAATTTCATCATGGTGCTTGATGGGCTTTACAAATGCACTTGACACAACAAGAACTGTTTCAGAACATCTGACCAAAAAATGACAATTGACTGTTAATAACCTAATGCCATATGGGTTACTTCACATTAAAAAAAATCCAGTTTTGCTGAAAACATCTAAAAATCTGTTACTCAAAAATGGGACACTTACCTACGTTTTCAAACTAAACACGATCATTGAGACACTACGCGTCATTGACTATTGTCCTTTAAAATCCATTACCTTGCTCCAAGTTGTTGTTATAATACATTCTTGTTTAGTTCTGTGTACTATGAGCACTTCCTCCCTCAGTTCTTACAAGAACAGTGTTGTGTGTCGAGTGTGTGTGTAAACCCCATCGCGCTCCATGATGAAACTGTCTCTCATGAAGACCTTCCCAGGAAAGCGAGACCAAAACTTACTGCTGCAGAGGAGAAGTTCATTTAGAGTCACCAGCCTCAGAAACACCTTCAGTGTTGTTTTACAGTGTAGAGAGAAATAAACATCAGGAACGAGCGTGGAGTTAGAAGTACAAACTTTTGACTTGTAGTGTGTATGCCTGCATGTTTTTGTATGACGTGCACATATTTTCATGTATCACCTGTGACCCAACGTTCTTGGCACAGTTTGAGTTACTGTCCACTTCCACATTTTTCAAAGAACTCAAAGTATATACTTTATATTGAAAGGATTCAGAACATATTTAATAAAAAGTGTGAATATATTGAAGGAAATGATTGATTGTAAGGGATAACCCCTAGAGTGAATCTTGTTTAGTTGTAGTTTATTTTGTTACTTCATTTCCCAGTATGCAACTCGGTCAGGTGACGTGGGCGCTCACCTGAACCGAGTTGGTCATTAGTTTCTTTATAAATAGCTTGTTTTAGTTCTTTTGTGTTGTCTTGCAATTGTTAATTTAAAGTGATATTAGTCTATAGGTTTTTGTTCATGACTTCCGTTACCGTTATGTGTGTTTTGGTTTGTTTTATAATTAAAGTATATTTGTTTGTTTAATTTCCCTGTTTGTGTTTATAAAAATAAACATCATTCTCTCTTTAAAACATAGAGACCTCTGCATCTATGCCTAGCACCACAAAACGTGACATTGATTATTGAATGAATTCTGAATATATTAAATGGAACCTGATAAAAAACAGAACATATCCATAAGCATCAAATCACAGTATCTATGAATATAAAGGCTAATCTGTTAATAATAATTTAAATGTATATTCTTCACATTCAAATCAATAATCCATAATTAAACTACAACACTTTTTAAATTATTATTATTACTACTATTATTATTATTATTATTATTATTATTATTATTCAAAGCACACATTCATATTTTAAAGTGCAAAGGTGTTATTTCAGTAGTCTCTCACCTCAGATTATTATATATAAAGTACCAGTCAAAAGTTTAGACCCCCACTAATTCCATGGTTTCTCCTGATTTTTATTACTTTCTACATTGTAAAACATTGAAGGCGTCCAAACTATGCAATTACAGTATCTTAATGAACAGTTGTTATTGAGATGTGTCTGGTGGTTATGTTACTCTTAAGCATTCACAAAGCCAGGTGCTGATTTCTGAGGCTGGTGACTCTAAATACCCTGCAGCAGTAAGATTTGCTCTCGCTTTCCTGGGAAGGTCTTCATGAGAGACAGTTTCATCATGGAGCTTGATGGGGTTTACAAACACACTCGACACACAATACTGTTCTTACATGAACTGATCCAGAACAACTGACCAAAAAATGACAACTGATTGTTAATTACATAATGCAATAAGGGTTATTTCACATAAAAATTATCCAGTATTGCTGAAAACCTCTGAAAAACTTTTACTTAAACATGGGATTTTTACCTACATTTTCAAAACAAATACGATCATTGAGAGATTATGCTTCATTGACTATTGTGCTTTAAAATCCATTACCTGGCTCCAAGTTGTTGTTGTAAGAGTACTGTATAGTGTATAATAGGACATTCCAAAGACTTTATTACAGTAAGAGGTTTGTTTTTATACAGGCTCTGTGAATTTCACACTTCAGTCCACAAGCACTACTGAGGGCCTTAGTAACTGTATAGTTTAAAGGTAATTAGAGTTCATCCATTTTAGATTGTAAATACACTAGGCTTGGGAAAATCCAAAATGAAAAAAAAAAAAAAACAATAACAGTGGGTCATTTTCACTCATCTGGTCAATAGAAATCTAAAGAGAAAACAAGGAGCAAATAATTCAACAGGGGGCCATAAAGCATTTATGTTTACGAGTGGCTAACATAAATCTTTATGCGAAATATAAAATATATTATTAGCTGTAAGGTTTCTACTGAAAAATAGAATCTTGTAACTATAGTTAATAGCTAATATCTAATATCTTGTAAAAAGGTGAAGTTCATGAACATCAGAATTTCCCCCTTTTGCTTTAATGAGATTCTGTACTAATGCTGCCAGAGACTTCACGTTCTCCATGAGTTTCTCTAAACCCTGACTATACAGTATTCCTTAAATCAAATCCATTTAATTTATTTTGTCTGAACACATACTTAAATAATAATGAATCTTCAGATTCAAGACTCAATGAAAACTGAACCTTGACCTCTTGCATAATAACATAATCAAAATCACAAACGTCTTTAAATTCAATTAGTTAACTGAAACTAGTGCAGAATCGTGAATACTGAACATTCAAGACATTACACTACTCTTATTATTGTTCAAAGATTTTAATTATTTCATTAATTCCAGATCTTTAGACCACACTGAATGTCGATGTTACATACACACACCCCAAAAACACATTCATGAAAGAATATTTATTAATGCAGAGTCTGTTTGGAATATTTGTAGAGTTATGATTAATTTAATGCACTTCCTAAACCACGGATAAAACAGAGCATAAATAACTGGATTAATGGTGGAATTAAGAAAAATCACAAAAAGGACAGTAAGAAATGTTTCTGTCTGTAACTCAATAAGATCACCTAATAAACTGTAAATAAAATATGGAAGTAAACACACCAGAAACACAGACACTAAAATGCCGAGGACTTTAGCTGCTTTTCTCTCAGATTTCATTGAGTGTGAGGTGATTTTCTGTGTTTTAGGCCGTGTGTGATTATTAACCTCTCTGATAGCAGTGACATGTTTCTTAGCAATCACAAACACCAAAGTGTAAAATATGATTATAACAGAAAGTGGAAATATAAATGTTATTACGAGATCAACTACAGACCAGACATCATTCGGAAAAAGATAACACTCTCCAGGACACATTACAGGACTTGTGAAGCTTCCATTGAAATAAAACAGTGCTATATTATATCCCAGAGAAACACACCAGTCAGAAGAAACCACAAAGCTCATAGTCCTGGTAGAGATTGTGTTTGTGTAGAGAAACGGGTTTGAGAGAGCCAAATACCGATCCACAGCGATCAGGGCAATATGATATATAGACAGGCTCGTGAGAATATAAGCGATTACAAAAAAAGTGATGCAGTAACAATTATCAAAAATCCAGCATGACTCAGTGGTCCAGATTAACGCCGGTGGCATCACCAACGCCCCAATGAGGAAATCCGACACAGCCAGAGAGAGCACCAGCATGTTAGTTGGTGTGTGAAGCTGCTTGAAGTGAAGAACAGAGATGATGATGAGCAGATTTCCACACACTGTTAGAAGAACCACAGCAGCTGAACACACGTACAGTAAGATATAAACTGCAGGAGATACAGATCTCTCTGGACAGGAGAAATGCTCACAGCGATCAGACTGATTAAACTCTGTCAGGTTCATCAATACACGCATTTTAGCATAAATGGTCTCTGTTACATCATGGACAAATGAATTATAGTTCAGGCAGCTCTATCTACATTTTTATAGTTTAGAATGTAAGCACATCCCCCACGTTTGATTGACAGCTTAATTAACATGATGTCATGCACTGGGGAAACAAATGACCACAGAAGGCATTACGCGCACAAAATACCTAGAGTTTATACATGCAAGTTCCTTAATTTACAAAAAGTATTAAGAGAAAGTAAATCATTAATAACAAATGAAATTTCACAAAATCTACATGCACATGTTCTTAAACATGTTACGGTGTGGATAAAGAGAAAATGTGATACATTTTATGAATTAAATATTGCAACAAAGAATGAGTTATTAGACATAGAGTTAATTAATTGGTGGGTACATTGTGTGTCCAGGACACCAGGTGGAAAGGAAGCAAGGCTAAAAGCTTAGGAGCAAAAATCATGGGTTGTGTATCGAGCGATTAAAAACAGTACAAGGCATGTTATGATAAGGAAACTTTCCATCTCTTCCATTCCAGTGATTAAAAAACGGTAACAATGTCAATTTTGGAATCCGCAGAAGCTCAGTGGTCCAAGCACAAAGTAATAATCTTTCTATGATAAAATGACTCGTGGCATGAATCCACACGAAGCGCTTGAGTTTCAAATAATCATTCAACGCTGAACACAAATAGCAAAGAGCATGATAATAATAACCATAATAATAATAATAATCATGCTTTTTTTGCTGTTTGTGTCCAGCATTAAATAATTATTTGACCACGAATGGCTGAAATGACTGAAATCCCTGCTGAAAAAAAAACAGCATAGACCAGCTTGGTTGGTTAACATTATACCAGCATATGTTGTGTTTTGGCGCTGGTATGCTGGTGACCAGCATTATAGTGCCATGATACTATGCTGTTCACCACCTCATCTAATGTTGGTATGGTATAAAAGCCAGAATACATGGAAGATTGTCATCCAATATGTAAAATATAAAACAGAATCAGTATAAAATCAGCTTTATTGGCCAACAAACAATATTAACATTGTGTAATATGTAACAATATCTACAATATGCACATTTGTAACAATATGATAATTTAACAAACAGAATATAAATTTTGATAAAAAAATAATAAAAACAAAACATGAGACCAACCTCTCAGGGACACTTTCACACAGTTACTTTCACCCCACAGGAGTGTAAATGAGTGAGCTTGGTCCTCACTCTTTATTTCGGGGTCTGCTGGTTTATGGTTCCTGAAAGTAGTTCTGACATGTCCTGACATTTGTGTATTTTTCTTACTTATAAACAAATAAATGTCAACTCTTTCACCTAGTGCAAAGTAAATGTCCAGGATTGAGGGAAGAGTGACACAGATGATCTTAAACACAGAAGGCAGATTTCTGTCATACTGTAAATATGGCCGTGCAAACAGACATTCAGGGTAAAACAGTGGGAACAGGAACAGTGCACTATGAAGAAAGGGTGTTAGGTTTGTAAAAGCCCACTTTTACACCCTATACACAGTCATACATCTTTGTGCCTCTCTCGAAAAGCAGTTCTTGTTTAACTCAAGACACTCAAGTTCCATTTCCAAGGCACACACATTTTATGGTTGCTTACCATAAACTGATTTGCAATTCACACAGACCCTGTGACCAGCAGTGGTAACATTCCTGGCATCTGAGGTCAGTCCATGTGCTGGTTGTGTGCAGTCACAGGTGAAGCCTTATCGTGTGGTCAACCGCTTAAAAAATACAAGAGATCCGTCCCGAATCCAGACCCCAGTCGTGGTCGAGGTTCCCATGACATCTTGCCTGCTTCTTTGCATTTGGTCTCTATAAAACAGACGGCTGATTATTTTCATGGTCACAACGGTTTAAAAAAAGGAAAAAAACACATAAGCATGATGATAATAAAATTACTGTCAATAATCATCAATAACTATTGACCATGCATAAAGACAACACAAACTTTTGCAATGTTATACAACGATTTATACTTTTTGCATTACGATTTACATTTACACCTTAATATCACAAACATCTGTAAGCTACATAAGGCAGTATTTTAGGCAACGGGAGCTAAAGTGTTTGTGCTAAATAACATTAGCAGTGTCATAAGCTAACCAAAAACTGAACCAAACAGCTACCATAACATGAAGCTATCCAAAATGGGGTGAAATATAAATAACAATTAAACCACAGCTGATACTGACAACCATCTGTAATCTACATACTGTAAGGCATTAGCTTAGCCACCTGTGAGCTAACCTATTTGTGCTAAGCTACATAAGGCAGTATGTTAGCATGATTTAGCAGTGTAATCTACATGCTAACCAAACCATGTAAGTGACATTAAATGACAATGTTTCACATAAACTGGCAAAAGCTTGTGAGAAAATGAGGAAAAATAAATTAATATTAGTTTTATATTATCAGAATAAGGATTATATTAGATTTAAAAACTTACCCATGGTAACAGCTTGCTGGATTCGCCTCCTTCGTTCCCTGTTTAAGTCTCAGTGTTGCTCTGAGGTAAATCTAAACTCCGCCCACTGTCCGGAACATTCTGTAGAGCTTCAGAAACCTGTGCAGCGCCTAACATCTTCCACACGCGCAGGAAACTTATCGGATCTACTGTGTGTGTGTGTGTGTGTGTGTGTATGTGTTTGGGGGTGTGTCCTTGTATGCAGATTACCCTGACTGTTTCCCTGTGAACAGCGTGTGGGCGTGTCCTTTCTCAGGTCATTATCAGTGAATGAAGTGTGGCAGAAAGACTGTATCTCTCCTTAGATTCATATGGATTACATAAACTGAGAACATTTTTGATTAAGCTTGCTACATTTAAAAGTAGACACTTTAAGCTTTCTATAGATAGAGAGAGAGAGATAGATAGATAAATGGATATGTGTGTGTTCATTTTAGTTCATTTTAGTGATGCGTTTCAAAAAGATTTTCGGGAGACTGAGACGGCAGAAAGCGCACCCTGTTTATTTTCTTTATTTTACAACAGCACAATGTTCTATTGATATGTGAGTGTACAGTAACAAATAAAGGCATAAAATGATGCATTACACTTATGTGTATGGTTAAAAATGATGGACCATTTTAAGTTATTTTCACGGTTACCATAAAAAATGCAAGTGGTCCCACCGCCGGAACAGCTGACCCCATGGTGCTGGTGCTAGTATGCTGGTAACCCTGCTGGTATAATTGCTGGTCAAGCTGGTGACCAGCTTTGATGGTCTATGCTGTTTTTCTTTTCAGTTTTAAGTGATTTCCATTGATTACTTTTTTAAAAAAGTGTCGTGGGTTGAGGCGTTTGGCGTCCTGTAGATATTCCAAGTTCCGGTGATCCATTAAGACCAGGAAAGGGTGTATGGCCCCCTCCAACCAGTGTCTCCACTCCTCTAATGCCAGCTTGTTTGCCAGGAGCTCTCAATTCCGGATGTCATAATTCCATTCGGCGGGTGACAGCTTTCTGGAGAAGAAAGCACATGGATGGTACTGAGGAGGTTTCCCCTGCTCTTGAGAGAGAATGGCTCCAACTCCTGATCGAGACGCGTCGACTTCTACCAGAAATTATTTGTCAGGGTCTGGGTGAACAAGGACAGGTGCCTTGGTGGCTTCAGTATTCCAGATGAGGGCTTTGGGTTTGCCCTTCAGGGAGGATTGGGAAGGGGGGAAAAAAGGGAATTGTAATCTTGGATGAACCTCCGGCAGAAATTCATAAAACCCAAAAAGCGTTGGAGATGTTTGATGTTGTTTGGGATCGGCCAGGTCTGAATGGCATCCACCTTCCCTTTGTTTATATTGATCCTTTCCTGACTGATGGGATAACCCAGGAACTGCACGGTGGATTCAGCTTTCAGGAATAGGTGATGTTGTCTGAGTCTCCGGAGAACCTCGACCACATGAATGCAGTGTTCTGACTCGTTCCTGGAGTAAATGAGTATGTCATCGATGTAAATGATAACATATCGATTCGGAAACGATCGAAACATCTCATTCATGTAGCCTTGGAACATGGAGGGGGCATTGATTAAGCAGTAGAGCATGACTAGATACTCATAATGACCGGTAGGTGTGATGAACGCGGTTTCCCACTCATCCCCCTCTCGTATTCGGATGAGATTGTAGGCGCTCTGGAGATCCAGCTTTGTGAAGATGCGCACCCCTCGGAGTTGTTCCAGAGCAGTCAGGACAAGAGGGAGCGGGTAGCTGAACTTCACCGTGATTTGATTAAGGGCGCGATAATCAATACTTGGGCGAAGGCCCCCATCCTTTTTAGCCACAAAGAAAAAACTCAAAGCAGCGGGTGAGGTGGATGGTCGAATATACCCTTGTTGGAGAGCCTCCTCAATGTAACTGTTCATAGATTTTCCCTTTGGGCACTGGTTCATCTGGACGGAGGTCAATGGCGCAGTCCCATGGCCTATGAGGGGACAACTGCATGGCTCGCCGAGGACAGAACACATCTCTGAAATGGGAGTAGCACTCGGTGATAGTCACACAGGGCTGGTCGTTGGGGCTCTCCACGGATGTGGTATTAAAGGAAAGAATGGGTTTTGCCTGTAGACATCGACTCCTACATTCCGACCCCCACTTCAGGATCTCTCCACTATCCCACAAGAGGAGGGTTTGGTAGAATGACATCGGAGGTGGATCATTCCAGAACCAGAAATTCAATGCGTTCCCGATGTAGCCAACCCACTCGCATGTTGATAGGAGTGGTGTAACGAACCCATTGCCCCCGAGGGTTTGGCGCCGGTGATGCCGCATATTTTGACCTGGGTCGGGTGGAGGATCAAGGGGATATTAAGTTGGTGACACAAAGTGGTGGAGATGAAGTTGACGGTTGACCCGGAATCCAGGAGTGCCTTTACAATGGACGAGGAGGTCGTCGGGGACATTTCAGACGGACATGTCCCTTTTCTGCACGGTAAAGGCAGAGCCCTTGGGTCAGTCAGCGCTGAGGGTGAGAGCCTGGAGAGTGATTGCGGGTCCACTCGTATTGGTTCTGGAACGGATCGCACCCCTGTTGGGCAGAGAACTACAGAGGGCTCTTGGCACATGGATGTTTCGGTGGTGCATTCTTGGAGACGGTTTGCCACCTGGATGGAGGTTCGGATGAACCGCTCCAATCCCATCGAGTCGTCTTGTGCCATGAGTTGTAGCCTCAGGTGTGAATCCAACCCTCGTCGGAATTTCGTCAGGAGTGCTGCCATGGGACTGGCGTGAGCGGGTGGTGTCGGCGAAGAAGTGATTGTTGCCGGAAGTGATTCAGTGGAGGTGAAGACTTGGCAGAGTTGTTTCACCAGCTTGAGTAATGGGTTGGGGCCGTTGGGTTCATGGTTGGGGTCTGACCTTCTGTTACGGAAATACAGACTCAACAGACAATGATCATACAAAAACCCGAACGGGCGTTTTATTGACAGTTTGTGGAAAATGATAAACAGGTAATGGAAAAAACCTGATAGTCTTAACTGTGTTAAAGATGGAGCTGGTGGACGAGTGCAGACAATCAGGTGAAACATGGAACATGAAACAAAGACGAACCAGGAGACGAGACGAGGAACCAGGAGACGAGACATGGAGCAAGGAGACAAGATGAGGAACCTGGAGACGAGACGTGGAGCAAGGAGTCGAGACGAGACGAAAGCACGGAGCGAAGATTTGGTCAGGTGCGTTGCGGAATCTGTTTCCATATGTGAGGTCAAAAGCTAAGTGAGGGGAACTGAGGTGTATATAAGGTGTGCTGCTAATTTGAATTAGGTGTGTGCTCAGAACTCGGGTGATTGGGAACGGAGTTTGAGGGTGGAGCCTGGTGTTTCCGTGACAGAGTTTGTACATGCAAGTTCTTTAATTTACAATTACAAAAATTATTAAGAGAAAGTAAATAATAAAAAAAATAATAACATTCACAAAAACTACACGTTCTTAAATATGTTACAGTGTGGATAAAGAGAATATGCAACACATTTTATTAATGAAATATTTATTAGCAATAGGTGATCTTAAACTGCATGTAAAAGAGTCAATATTTAATGTTTTGTTCTTATTCATGATAAACAAGCTTCATATATGAACATGCCTTGACATATGAAGTCACAGCAAGCCTGGACTACTTTTTGTTGGCTTGCAAATGTTTGAATCACTTCACTACTCATCCCATTAGCTTCTTTAGTTGCCGCCACCTTGTGGACACAAGTGGCTCTAAAGAGTTCTAAAATCTCTTTTAGTATCCCTTATTCGAGTTTAAATACTTGATTAAAGCACTGATCAAAGTGCTGAAATTTCCAAATGTTATGTGTGTCTGTGTGTTTCTTTCAGAGCTGTCGTAATGTCCTGACATAACCGTTACAGTCTATTAGCGCATAATTCAACTGAGTGTTTTGTATTTTGTATACATTTATGTTTAGTTCTGTGTACTATGAGCACTTCTTCCCTCCGGTTCATGACCCACACAAAGAACAACAACAACAACAACAGTCAGTTGTTATTTTAAGACCAGAAGGTCAGCTGTTATTGCAAGAACAGTATTGTGTCGAGTGTGTTTGTAAAATCCATGAAGCTCCATCATGAAAATGTCTATGAAGACCTTCTCAGGAAAGCAAGACCAAAACTTACTGCTGTAGAGGAGGAGTTCATTTAGAGTTCATTTAGAGTTCCATTCAAACATTGAATGAAACCTGGAGAAATAACTAAGTAATAAAACAACCAAACAAAACATATCAATAGGCATCAAATCACAATATCTATGAATATAAAGGCTAATCTGTTTATAATAATTTAAATGTATATTCCTTAACATTCAAATCTATAACTCAAAATTAAACTGCAACACTTTTTAAAATTATTATTATTATTATTATTATTATTATTATTATTATCCAAAGCACACATTCATCTTTTAAAGTACAAATGTGTCATTTCAGTAGTGTCTCACCCCAGATTTTTATACATACACAGTACAAGTCAAAAGTTTAGATCCCCACTAATTCCATGGTTTCTCCTGATTTTTATTACTTGCTACATTGTAAAACATTGAAGACGTCCAAACTATGCAATTACAGTATCTTAATGAACAGTTGTTATTGAGATGTGTCTGCTGGTTATGTTTCTGTTAAGCATTCATAACGCCATTCATAATGCTGATTTCTGAGGCTGGTGACTCTAAATGAACTTCTCTGCAGCAGTAAGTTTTGGTCTTGCTTTCCTGTGAAGGTCTTCATGAGAGACAGTTTCATCATGGAGCTTGACAAAAGCACTCGAAGAACAGAATGCCATGGATAAGGGTGTTAAAAGAAGCACTGAGAGATGCATTAGTATGAATAAAATGACCGGGATCTTTAATAACAGTTTTACTATTAGTTTTCATTGTAGGGTCCAGAAGTCTGAAAACACCAGAGAACATGCTTCTTCTTTGCATTTGAACATTATGTTATTAGCTTTAAAGTTTCTACTGAAAAATAGAATCTTGTAACTATATTTAATATCTAAAATCTTATATCTTGTAAAAAGGTGAAGTTCATTAACATCAGAATTTCCCCCTTTTGCTTTAATGGGATTTTGTATAATGGTGCCAGGGACTCCACGTTCTCCATCAGTTTCTCTAAAACCTGAATATACATCTCAGATCAAATCCATCAAATGTTTTGTCTGAACACATACTTAAATAATATGGATCTTCAGATTCAAGACTCAATGAAAACTGAACCTTGACCTCTTGCATAATAACATAATCAAGATCACAAACGTCTTTAAATTCAATTAGTTAACTGAAACTAGTGCAGAATCGTGAATACTGAACATTCGAGACATTACACTACTCTTATTATTGTTCAAAGATTCTCATTAATTCTTTAGACCACACTGAATGTCAATATTACTGTACATACACCCCAAAAACACGTTCATGAAAGTACATTGATTAATGCAGAGTCTGTTTGGAATATTTGCAGAGTTATAATTAATTTAATGCTCTTTCTAAACCATGGGTAAAACAGAGCATAAATAACTGGATTAATGGTGGAATTAAGATAAACCACAATAAAGACTTTAATAAATGTTTCTGTCTGTAGTTCAATAAGATCACCTAATAAACTGTAAATAAAATATGGAAGTAAACAGGCCAGAAACACAGACACTAAAATGCCGAGGACTTTAGCTGCTTTTCTCTCAGATTTCATTGAGTGTGAGGTGATTTTCTGTGTTTTAGGCCGTGTGTGATTATTAAGCTCTCTGATAGCAGTGACATGTTTCTTAGCAATCACAAAAACCAGAGTGTAAAATATGATTATGATAGAAAGTGGAAATATAAATGTTATTACGAGATCAATTAAAGACCAGACATCATTCGGAAAAAGATAACACTCTCCAGGACACATTACAGAACTTGTGAGGCTTCCATTGAAATAAACTAGTGCTATATTATATCCCAGAGAAACACACCAGTCAGAAGAAACCACAATGCACATAGTTCTGGTAGAGATTGTGTTTGTGTAGAGAAACGGGTTTGAGAGAGCCAAATACCGATCCACAGCGATCAGGGCAATATGATATATAGACAGGCTCGTGAGAATAAAATTGATTACAAAAAAAATGATGCAGTAACAATTATCAAATATCCAGCATGACTCAGTGGTCCAGATTAACGCCGGTGGCATCACCAACGCTCCAATGAGGAAATCCGACACCGCCAGAGAGAGCACGAGCGTGTTAGTTGGTGTGTGAAGCTGCTTGAAGTGAAGAACAGAGATGATGACGAGCAGATTTCCACACACTGTTAGCAGAACCACAGCAGCTGAACACACATACAGTAAGATATAAACTGCAGGAGATACAGATCTCTCTGGACAGGAGAAATGCTCACAGCGATCAGACTGATTAAACTCTGTCAGGTTCATAAATATAGGCATTTTAAAATAAAAAGTCTCTGTTACATAATGAACAAATGAATTATAGGTCAGGCAGCTCAGATATAGTTTAGAAAGTAAGCACACCCCCCCAAGTTTGATTGACAGCTTAATTAACATGATGTCATGCACTGGGGAAACAAAAGACCTCAGAAGACATTAAGCGCACAAAAATACCTAAAGTGTTACTTTAGGTAATACAGACTCAAATACAGACTCAACAGACGATCATACGAAAACCTGAACGGGCATTTAATTGACAGTTTGTGGAAAATGATAAAAAGGTAATGGAAAAAAATGGCTAGTCTTAACTGTTAATGATGGAGCTGGTGAATGAGTGCAAACAATCAGATGAAACGTGGAATATGAAACAAACACAACGAGATGTGAAGCCATTAGACGAGATGAGGAATCTGGAAATGAGACGTGGAGCAAGGAGACGACACGAGACAAAAGCATGGAGCGAAGATTTGGTCAGGTGCTTTGTGGAGTCTGTTTCCATACAGTATGTGAGGTCAGATGCTGAGTAAGGGGAAGTGAGGTGTAGTGCTAATGTGAATCAGGTGTGTGGGTCTCAGCTTCTTACAGCGCAGTCAAAGACAGATGTCGCCTGTGGAGAGCCAGACCTTTTGTCAAGGTCGGAAGGTGGGAGTATCTGCTCCCCTCACGTTGGCCACGATGCGTTGTCTATGAACTGCATGTTGTAGTTGTTGGTGAGCTGAGTCCCAAACCCTCTTACTCTCCTGGAACCAGTAAGTCACGGAAGGTACCTCAGATGGCGTTCCGTTCCATGGGAAGAGAGGTGGTTGGTAGCCGAGTATGCACTGAGAGGGAGTGAGTCATGTGGTGGGTTGCCGAAGTGAATTCTGTGCATACTCGGCCCAGGTGATGAACTGGCGGTCATGGCAGAAGGTGCGGAGGTATCTACCTATATCCTGGATTTTGCATGCGGTTTGCCTGCTACTTTGGGGATGATATCCAGAAGACATGCTTACGGTCACAGGATGTTAAAGAAGGCTTTCCAGAACCTGGAGATAAATTTGAGTCCTCTGTCGGATACAATGTCTTCTGGAATGCCATAAATTCTGAAAACCTAGTTAAATAGTGTCTTGGCCGTCTCTTTGGCCGAGGGTAGTTTTGGTAATGTAACTAGGTGGCAGGATTTGGAGAATCGATCGACAGGATTACTAGGATGCAGGTATGGCCTTTGGAATGAGGGAGGTCGTTGACGAAGTCCACTCCTAGGTGTGACCATGGACGCCGGGGAACTGAAAGGTGTAATAACTTTCCTGCTGGCAGATGTCTGGAGGGCTTGGTGGTTGCACAGTCCCGACATTCCCTCACATATTTTCTAACCTGTTCTCCGATGTTGGGGCACCAGAAGCATTCTTCTAGTAGTGAGAGGTTTTGATTCTTCTCAGGGTGACCAGTGCCTGATGCATGTGCCTGATGGAGGAGATCATCCCGCTGGTGGAGATGCCTCGGTTGTCACAGACTGGCAAATTCTGTCTTCCATCTCCCACTGAATCAGAGAGACAAACAGAGTTGAGGGAAGAATATGTTCAGGTATTTCTGGAGTGTCTTCCCCTTCATAGTGGCAAGACATTTTTTGTTCCTGGTCTATAACTGATGGTGAAAGAGAACTGGGTATAAAATAGTGCCCATCACTGCATGAAAAGAGGTGTATCTGTACTAGGAAACTCCCATATACATCACTGATTTTCGGAAGTATCTACAGTACCACTGACCGTATACATCAAATTCCACCAAGCTAGGATACTTCCGGATTGATACCAATTCGGATGTATCTCGCTGAGGAATCCTTCCATGGTACAGCCATTTGTTGCCATGGCAAATAATCCACTCAAAGATTTTGTCAGGAGACCTTCACACCTCAAGCCCCATTTGCATTTTACACCTTTGCACAACTCTGCTCTTCCCTATTGGTTTATTTATCTCTACTTTGATTGGTTGTTTTTTTAAACACTCCCATAACCCTGACATCTATTGGGACATTACCCAGCTCATTTTTATTCAGCCCAACCCAAGCCCTCATAACTTAGTGACTTGATTGGTTATTGGGTAGGTATGTAGATAGACCCTATCCACCCCCCCTCCAACAGTACTATACATCCCCCACATCATTTAAAAAATGACAATAGAATTTATTTATTAAAATCAATAAGTATTTTTTTTTTATTAAAATCAACTCAAACACTAATAAATATACAAAGCAAAGTAAGAATAAGGGGTAAAAAACAAAATATGGAAAAAAATGAACAAATGTGCATTTATGAAGGTGCAATTAAATTGAAAGCAATACTAAAACAAACATGCACCAGTGCTTGCTAGATGTACAAAATAAATGTCCTTCTAGCTCGGTCCCATTAKATATTACACACTGGCGGCATGGCACACAATGGCATCCTCCTCATCAGACATCAGCTCCAGCATTGCAGTCTGCCACAGTTCTCTCTCTGCATCTGAACGACTCTACACCTGGACTCCAGCAACTGCAAAACACACAATACGTTAACCTTTAAAAACACTCTGAGATGGATGTACCAAACTTAATACATAGAGTAGATGATGCACACTTACTCATCTTTGTCGGTTTTTTGCCACTGTCTTAATGGAGTCTCTTAGCTGAGACTTTCCTGGCCGAGACAAAGAGTATTTTCTCTGAAATGTCTCACAGTAAGTCCTGTAAAATGCTGGATAAAAAAAGTAATAAAAAATCAGATAAGTGACGGAAACAATTCAAATTATTAGAGGGACAAAAATTAAGGGACATGAAAATAAATATACACTCAGGGTCTGCATCTGCAAAAGTCATCTTTAATTCCTCCAGCAGATACGTCATCACCGCCTGGTCATAAAGTGAACTTATTCTGTGTGGAAAGAGAGTCGTGTCATTAATTACATTTAAAATGATTATGTAAAACCTCATACATAGCAGGTAAAGAAACAACATTCTTACCCAGGTTGTGGATCATATTTATGTGGGTTGTTTTCTGAATAATGGAGACTCCGTACAGCTTCCTGTAATGTTGAATTAAAAACGCTTTAATACATACATTTTTAAACAACATCGTATAATTTTGACGTGACAAACTGTTAAATATGCTGGACACCTACAACAATGCAAGTGACAAAAAGTAGATGAATTTTGTTTTGTGATTTTTGTTACACCTCGTTTCTTTTCTCTGAGCTCGCCGGGAAGAAAAGTAAAGGAAGTAATAAAGATTTTTGTTTGTTTCACCGCACTATTGCATCCTGGTCTTCTTCCCTGTCTTAGGACCTGTGACCCTGGTGGAGAATGCGGCCTGCAGGGCCAGAACCAGGAGCACCCAGTACTCCGGAACACTTCCTCGGACATCTGCTGGAGACAAGTATCCAAAAGCAGAATATACTACAACAGCTGACACAGGGACTTTGTCATGATCCACGTCATGTCTGCTGTCTGTTCTTTTTTTCCCACGCTGTCAGTGCTGCTCACATGCTCAGGGTTTCCCTAGTCTGTCAGTCTTATTTCCCACGCCTCCGTTTCCGCCCCGTCTGCAAGTTCGCTTTGTTTCTCGTTTCTCGCTTTTGCCTTTCATCTCGGATTTGTTCACTTTGCTCTTTTGATCTCCCGGTTTTGACCTCGCGCTTTTCCTTCTGGTTTTCAGCATCTCGTTTACGTTTTTGGATTTAACGCCCCGCTTTTTGATCTCCCGGTTACCGAATCTCCGCTCTTCCTTTTGACTATGGCTTTCGCTTTCCGTTTCTGCTTTGATTTTCTGCCGACCGAATTTTTGGTTCCGACCTCGCTTCCGCAGCTCGACCACGCCCCCTTTCAAGACTGCCGTCATCCTCCACGTTTGGATCCATCTCGATCCGTTCCCATGCATGACAGACGGATTTTGACCGCCTGAGATCAGCACTGGAGAGCCAGGGCGCTCTGCTTGGAGCACATCAAGAGATGCTGCTCACCGCTAAGCACTCGCTTGCCGATGTCACAGCCCAGCTGCAAAGACTCTGACTCTCTCCAGCAAAAGGTGGAGCTTCCAGTGAGCAACGAGAGCCGCGCCTCCCCGCCCCTCCCACCTACGAAGGAGATCCTGGTACCTGTCGCTCCTTCCTCTCCCAGTGCTCACTGATTTTTGAACTTCAATCGTCCACCTTCACCACTGAACGTTCCAAGGTGGCGTACGTCATTACGCTTCTCACCGGAAGAGCCCGGGAGTGGAGCACCGCACTCTGGGACGCTCATGATCCCTGCTGCTCCAATTATGAGAATTTCGCTAAGGAGATGAGGAGGGTGTTCGACCGTTCATGYCATGGCAGGGAGGCTGGACGTAAGCTTTTGAAGCTCAGACAAGGCTCACGCTCGGCCTACGACTATGCCATAGAGTTCGGAACGACCGAGCCCTGTGTGATGTGTTCCTTGAAGGTCTGACGGAGGCACTCAAAGACAAGTTAATCACCCAAGAGCTACCCACGTCTCTCCAGGGACTGATAGATCTGGCCGGACGAGTGGATTCAAGCCTCCACAACCTGCAGATTGATTGGGCCAGGAATTCGATTTCGGACTGGAGCCCATCATGTTCCAGGACCTGCCTACGAGCTGCCACCACATCATCTCTCTCTCTCACCCCTGCAGGAGAACCACCGGACCTCACCCATGTTCCCTCAGAATACCATGACCTCAAGGAGGTCTTCAGTAAATCTCGCGCCACCTCTTTGCCCCCCCACCGACCCATACGACTGCACCATCAATCTGCTACCGGGCACATCTCTAGAACAACAGTTAAGAGGGGACTGTGTGAATCAGGCCTTCATGGTAGAATATCTGCTAGGAAACCACTGCTAAGGACAGGCAACAAGCAGAAGAGAGTTGTTTTGACTAAAGAACATAATAAAGAACACAATAAAGAAAATTCTTTGAATGAGAAGGTGTGTCCAAACTTTTGTTCTGTACTGTAAATAAAATATTTCTAACACAAAACATATCCATAGGCATCAAATCACAGTGTCTATGAATATAACGGCTTATACCTGTTTATAATAATGTAAATGTATATTCCTTACCATTCAAAGCTCTCACTCACTCACTCATCATCTATACCGCCTAATCCTGTATTCAGGGTCACGGGGGCCTGGAGCCTATCCCAGGAGACTTGGGGCACATGGCAGAGTACACCCTGGACAGGGTGCCAATCCATCGCAGGGCACAGACACACACACACATACATACACTCACTCATTCACACACTATGGGAAATTTGGAAACGCCAATTAGCCTAACCTACATGTCTTTGGACTGTGGGAGGAAACCGGAGTACCCGGAGGAAACCCACTAAGCACGGGGAGAACATGCAAACTCCATGCACACAGAGACGGGAATCGAGCCTGGCCAGGGATCGAACCCGGACCCTGGCGGTGCAAGGCGACAGTGCTAACCCATGAATGAGGTGTCAAATCGTGTGACTTTTTTGGGAATGGGGTGCTATGACTTTTCTAAGGGGTGGGCAGTTAACCGCCTCAAAAAGTCCCATAGACTTTACATTGAGACCAGCATCGTTGCATCATTACATTGACATCAGTTATACCTATGAAATCAGCTATATCTATGACATGGCAAGCACCTCTCTAGTTATTATTATTATTATTATTATTATTATTATTATTATTATTATTATTATCCAAAGCACACACTCATAAGTGCAAATGTGTCATTTCAGTAATCTCTCACCCCAAAATTTGATACATACACAGTACTAGTCAAAAGTTTAGACACCCACTAATTCCATGGTTTCTCCTGATATTTATTATTTTCTACATTGTAAAACAAATTGTAATTGCCAAACTATGCAATTACAGTATCTCTGTGAACAGTTGTTATTGAGATGTGTCTGCTGGTTATGTTACTCTTAAGCATTCACAAAGCCAGGTGCTGATTTCTGAGGCTGGTGACTCTAAATGAACTTCTCCTCTGCAACAGTAAGTTTTGGTCTTGCTTTCCTGGGAAGGTCTTCATGAGAGACAGTTTCATCATGGAGCTTGATGGGGTTTACAAACACACTCGACACACAACACTGTTCTTACAAAAACTGTTCCTGAACAACTGACCAAAAAATGACAACTGATTGTTAATTACATAATGCAATATGGGTTATTTCACATAAAAATTATCCAATATTGCTGAAAACCTCTGAAAAACTTTTACTTAAACATGGGATTTTTACCTACATTTTCAAAACAAATATGATAATTGAGAGACTACACTTCACTGACTATTGTCCTTTAAAATCCATTACCTGGCTCCAAGTTGTTGTTGTAAGAGTACTGTATAGTGCATAATAGGACATTCCAAAGACTTTATTACACAAGCACTACTGAGGGCCTTGGACAGTAACTGTATAGTTTAAGGTAATTCGAGTACATCCATTGTAGGTTATGAATACACTAGGCTTGGGAAAATCCAAAATGATTGAAAGAAAAAAATTATTAATAACACTGGATCATTTTCTGTCTGGTCAATAGAAACCAGATCTAAGGAGAAAACATGGAGCAAAGGATTCAACAGGGGGCAGTAAAGCATTTATGTTTACCAGTGGGTAAATGTAAATCCCTATCTGAAATATAAAATGTGAATCAAGTCAGAACATTGATTGAGAAAAGCCAGTCGAACAGAATACCATGGATAAGGGTGTTAAAGAAGCTCTGAGATCTAATAGTATGCATTAGTATGAATAGAATGACCGGGATCTTTAATGACAGTTTTACTATTAGTTTTCATTGTAGAGTTCAGAAGTCTGAAAACACCCGAGAACATACTTCTTCTTTGCATTTGAACATTATGTTGTAAAGTTTCTACTGAAAAATAGAATCTTGTAACTATAGTAAATATATAATATCTTGTAAAAAGCTGAAGTTCATGAAGTTTTGCATAAAGTTTACGGAATCAAGATCACAAATGTGTTAACTGATAATAATTCAAATAGTTAACTGAAACTAGTTCAGAATCGTAAATACTGAACATTAAAGACATTACACTTCTCTTATTTTTGTTAATAAAGTGTCATTATTCATTCATTTTCATTTCACTAATTCCAGATTTTTAGACCACACTGAATGTCAATGTTACATACATACACCTCAAAAACACATTCATAAAAGTACATTGATTAATGCAGAGTCTGTTTGGAATATTTGCAGAGTTATAATTAATTTAATGCACTTTCTAAACCATGGATAAAACAGAGCATAAATAACTGGATTAATGGAGGAATTAAGATAAAGCACAATAAAGACTTTAAGAAATGTTTCTGTCTGTAGTTCAATAAGATCACCTAATAAACTATAAATAAAATATGGAAGTAAACACACCAAAAACACAGAGACTAAAATGCCGAGGACTTTAGCTGCTTTTCTCTCAGATTTCATTGAGTGTGAGGTGATTTTCTGTGTTTTAGGTCGTGTGTGATTATTAACCTCTCTGATAGCAGTGGCATGTTTCCTAGCAATCACAAAAACCAGAGTATACAATATGATTATGACAGAAAGTGGAAATATAAACGTTATTACRAGATCAACTACAGACCAAACATCATTCAGAAAGAGATGACACTCTCCAGGACACATTACAGAACTTGTGAAGATGTCATTGAAATAACTGACTATTGCGTTATATGCCAGACAAGCGCACCAGTTAGAAGGAACCACAATGCTCATAGTCCTGGTGGAGATTGTGTTTGTGTAGAGAAACGGGTTTGAGAGAGCCAAATACCGATCCACAGCGATCAGAGCAATATCATATATAGACAGGCTTGTAAGAACCGAAGCAATTACAAAAAAACTGATGCAGCAATAATTATCAAAAATCCAGCATGACTCAGTGGTCCAAATTAACACCGGTGGCATCACCAACGCCCCAATGAGGAAATCTGACACCGCCAGAGAGAGCACAAGCATGTTAGTTGGTGTGTGAAGCTGCTTGAAGTGTAAAACTGAGATGATGACGAGCAGATTTCCACACACTGTTAGCAGAACCACAGCAGCTGAACACACRTACAKTAAGATATAAACTGCAGGAGATACAGATCTCTCTGGACAGGAGAAATGCTCACAGCGATCAGACTGGTTAAATGCTGTCAGATTCATAAATACATGCATTTTAGCATAAATGGTCTCTGTTACATCATGGACAAATGAATTATAGTTCAGGCAGCTCAGACATTTTATAGTTTAGAAAGTAAGATTAACATGATGTCATGCACCGGGAAAAACAAAAGACCAGAGAAGGCTTTAAATACCTAGAGTTTGTACATACAAGTTCTTTTATTTTACAATTTAAAAAACATGAAGAGAAAGTAAATAATAAAATAAAATAAAACCCACAAAAACTACATGTTCTTAAGCATGTTACAGTGTGAATAAAAGGAAAATGCAATAAATTGTATTAAATATGTATTAGGAATAGGTGATCTCAAACTGCATGAAAAAGAGTCAGTATTTAATACCCTGGTTTTATTCTTATGATAAACAAGCTTCATATATGAGTATGCCTTGACAAAGCCGGACTATTTTGTTGGCTTGAAAATGACGCCACCTTGTGGACAGAAGTGGCTCAAAAGAGTCCTAAAATCTCTTTTACTATCCCTTGGTCGAGTTTAAATACTTGATTAAAGCGCTGACCAGAGTGCTGAAATCTCCAAATTATGTGTGTGTGTGTGTGTGTGTGTGTGTGTGTGTGTGTTTCTGTCAGAGCTGCCGTAAATGTCCTGATATAACCGTTAAAGTCTCTTAGCACATAATTAAATCGTTTTTTTGCATTAATTCTAATTTATTTCTGTTTACTATGAGCACTTCCTCCCTCTGGTTCACGACCCACGTCCTTACTTTTTAAAAAAGTTTAGATGCACCATCTCAATTAATGTTTTTATTTTCTACATTCCAGAACATTGGTGAATTACGGAAGCGCACTGCATTCACAAAAGAAATAGAAATCACAATAATTATCTCATAATTATGACTTAATATCTCATAATGATGAATTACTAACTCATAATTATGAGGTAATGTGAGCAGTCTGTGGCGGGGGATATTTTAGTGCATGACATTGGAAACAAAAGTTACTGTAGTTACTTTTGCCTGAAAGTGCCTCATTGCACACTCATGGAGATTTAGCAGCCATCCTATTGTTTAGCCTGATGATTGTACATTAGTTAAATTTACTATTACGATCCAAATTACCCAGTGACATTAATATCTCCCAGTGTCTCAATCCAAGAAAAAATAAACACGAATTAAATTAGCCAATATTTGCTCTATTGTCTAAAGAAGCAAGTTGCATTCACAAAAGAAAGAAAAATCACAGGAATTATCTCATAATGATGAGATTAGGATCTTATAATTATGAGTTAATAAGTCATAATTATGAGATAGTAAGTAATAATTATGAGTTAGTAACTCACATCTCCATCAACTACACCGGACTACCACCATCCCAGAATAACACTTGCATCTTGACCATTGTGGATCATTTCTCTAAGTCAGCTCATTTCATCCCACTACCAAGTGACCTGTTCGTTTTGCACAGCACACACACACACACACGCACACACACAC